>APFE030407731.1:0-33082 GCA_000404065.3 Pinus taeda
GAGCCTGAATATTGGGAGGAAGGAATCCCAAATGCCTAGTATGTCTGTCCCATCCTTATGTTTGGCCTTAAGCTCATTCAGCAGGTGAAGGTGGAACTTGCATTTTGATGAGGAGTCTTCTAAGATTTGGTAGTCCAAGTCTGCCAAATCCTGCCACTCCAATTCTCTTTGTGGGCATTTAAAGGAGCAACATTGAGGGAAACTGGTGCAACTGGAATCTCCATGGTTACTTGGATTGTTTGGCAAATAAACTGTTGTTTCTTAGACTGGGCAATAGTAAAGAGCACTGCCTGAGTACAGAGGTAAATTTGAAGAATGAAGGGTAACAGGGCAAGTCCACAGCAATTGAAATACTGTTTTGGTTCCTTGAGGAGGCAAGTTTTAGTCTTTAGCAGACCTTTCTCAACAATTGAGTGTAGGTTCTGGGTTTTAGTTCACGACTGCACAAATGAAAAATGCGGGTTTTCATTGAAAATTCAGTCTAGAATGGCTCGGCTAGTGAATTTCGACCGTTAATTTTTCAAGAGGGAGCTGGGTGCAGGTAATTTTATGGTGAGTTTATGCGTTTTCTGTGCTCACAGTGATTTTTTGCTATTACAGAGAAAAACCAGGTTTCAGAGAAGTTTGCACGGACAAATACCTGGTAAATCGATGGCCTGGGTCGGAAAAGCAGGTGGGTAGGCGCGTTGAAGACCTCCTGGTTGTTTCGAGCAGGTTGGTAAAGTTTTGGTCGTAAAACGCATGCAGAGGGCGCAGCAACGTATTTTGCAAAAAGTACAAAAAACGCGCAAAAATTGACGAAATATGGCTTTTTCGGGTTATTGGCGCCTTTTTTAAATGATGTCAGCATGACGTCACCAGGTGGGTCTGGGTTGGATGACATCAGCATGACGTTATCAGGTGACATGGCGGCCTATGACCGGTCCACGAGGGCGGTGAGGTGGCAGACAGGTGGCGCAATGGTGGACAGGGCGCGCGGTCGTGGTGCTGACGCAGGCAGTGAAGGGGCGCTGACGTCGGCAGACAGGTGGCGCGATATCGGACCACCTCCTATACAGTGAGGAATCTATCAGAGGGGGCTCCGATGGAATTTGGAGGCGACACGTGGACCCCGCGTGACATCAGCGTCTGACAGATATCGGACGATATCTATCAGACGTCAGGGCCGGTCCGAAATTTGCGTCGACCGTTGGATTTAAAAGGCTTGATCGGAAGGTCATCGGGCCAGGGATCTGCACGGAGGATACGGTCATCGGGCGGGGATTAAAATATCATTTTCCTTGGAACTTGCGCCCGGCAGGACCCTTCGAAATTTTAAAGAATTCGATGGTTTTGCAATGTATTTCTTTGTTAAATCATATATAGCCGTGAACTTTGGAAAAAGGTGAAACTATGGTTTATCAATGATCTTTCGCAACATCACTTAAGGTGTTAAAAACTTAGGATAAGCGGGTTTTTAATGAAATTTCATGAAACAAGCGCAAATGGGTCCCGACCTTAGGATAAGGCGGAGAAAGTGGGTTTTTGCGTATATTTTGCTTTTGAGCGGGTATAAGGGTGCAAAAAGGGTTTTTTCAAGGGTTTTTAGGCAAAGTGAAGGATTGAATGGGCCAATGAGTTCTGGGGAGATAAGAGGTTAGGCTTGGGTTCTTAAGCTAACCAGATGTTAATTCAATTCCCTAGTAGTGAAACATATGGCTATAATGCCAAGGAGGGGATACTTATAGAATTCTTAGGGTTTATACACCATGGTGTTATAGTAGTAGGGAAAGGGTAACATAGGGAGTTAAATAGTACAAGTTAGAGGTCAATCTGGAGGGGGAGGATGAATGAGGAGTGATATTACTAAGTTTTCTTGAAAACAACTTAGTTTAAAGAGTAGATCAGAATGAAAAGAACTTTACACAAGAAATGTGGCTTCTAAAGGCCATAAGGACCAACATAAAACCTTGAACCTCTCTTATAAACACAACTGGTGAAGGGAGGTTAGTAATGAGTTATGAATCAGGAAAGAGGGAAGTTAGACATGCTCCCTTATGTTCCTTTCCTTGTATTTGATTAGCAAAATGCAGCTTGGAAGGAACACCACTTCTGCAACCCCATCTACCTACCCAACTATTTTGCCTAGCATTTTTTGTTTCTTCTTGGAGGGTGCACTTGGACTTGCAGACCCTTTATGTGCCTTTTCTTTTCCATTGGCTTTTTCCTTTGATTTCCTATCTAGCACTACCCTTATTTCTTCCAAGGCCCCAGATTAAGCAGTTGGGAACCTTAGTTTCTCTGCCTAACTACTGATCTGCCAAGATTAAACAGTTTGGACAGATTTCTTTTGGATCATCCATCAAAATTTAATAGACATGAAGGCATGTACACACCTTGCTTTTCCTTGAAAATATGGGATCTTTGTACCAGCAAAGCAGAGCATATTTGGCATTTGAATTTTCCAATCATGAAATATGAAACCTATTGGTATAGGTATCCAACATATACAATGATGAATGGAACAATAGAAAAAATCTCACAAATAATACCGCTTGAGGAGCTGACCATTGACCGCTCCACCTAGGTAATCTTTGCCATTAAGCTCTTGCAACAGGAAAGAATTTTGACCCTGATATGCAGCAATCTTGTATGGTGCTTTCCAAATATTTTCAAATTTTCCATGTTTACCTTTCTCGTCATTCCTTGCATCCCATTTTAGCACTATGTCTCCTATCTCAAACCTGTCCGCCTTCGCTTTTCAGTCATATATTCTCTTGATTCTTTCCTACAGCTTGAAACTATTTTGAGGTACATCCTCCCTAGTTTGCTACAAATGAATCATTTGATTGATCCTCTGTTGCAAACCATCATCTTCGCTTCTTGCTTCTTGCAGAAGTTTAACCACCATGATTGCCAAAGAGGTTGGGAAAATTGTGTCCACACTATATACAAGTTCAAAAGGAGACATGTCTATAGAATTTTTGTGACTTACCCTATCTGCCCAAAGTGCATTGACCAGCTTTTTGTGCCAACTTTTCTTGTTAATTTCCAACAACTTTTTGATAATGTTGACGCGAGAATTATTTGAGGATTCGGCCAATCCATTGCCTTTTGGATAATAGGTAGTCGAATGCCCCAATCAGTCATTCTTTTCGATTTGAAGACTGCTGCATTGTAAGTGATCAACTTATTGGGACGACCAAAATGAGACAAAATGTTATTTTCAAGAAAGGAGATAATTACCGAATCAGTGGCTTATCTTGTAGGTATTAGCTCAATCCATTTGGTGAAATAATCCGTCATTGGGAGGATCCATTTATGCTATGCCGAGGAAGAAGGATGAATTTCATTGATGAAATCCAAACCACATTGTTGAAATGGAACACTAACTTCAATAGGTTTGAGTGGTAAAGGCTGCAACTTTCTCTTACCTTGGAAAATATGACATTCATGACAGCTGGCCACTATTTTGTACACATCAACAAAAAGAGTTGGCCAATAATACCCGGCTCTCAAAATTTTATTGGTGGTTGTCTTCCAGAAAAGATGGCCTCCACAATCTCCTTTGTGAAACTCCTCCATTACCTATTTTGCTTCTTCTTCCACTAAACAATTTAGCAAGACACCACTGGGGTCTTTTCAATAAAGTGCACCATCCATGACACAAAATTTTGCAGCTTTCAATTTCAGTGTCCTACTCTTGTTCTTAGCCATTCTGGGTGGTGATGACAGATTTTGGAGTACACAAATAACGTTCGAATACCAAGGAGAAAGGAGGAACATTTCTGATCCCTGTACAGGCATATTCTCTTCATTTTCCTTGGACATAACAACAATTAGATTAATGTCCAGGATGTGCAGATTTTACTCAGCCATTATTTTGGCCAGCCCTTGTCCTTTAATGAGCTTTGTCAGTTTGATTTCTAGATCATACTCCAACAAGGCAGCAATCCATTTGCCTCTTCCCCCCTTTGGATCTGTTTACACTAGGACATCCTTAACAATAGTGTTAGGAACATAAGAAAGGATGTGAGAATGCAAAATATAAACCCGAAAGTCTTTCAATGCCTTTACCAAAGCAAGGGCCTATTTTTCAATAATATTGTACTTCAATGCTGCATCCCTTATGGTTCTGCGGAAAAAAGCAATTGGATTCTCAAGCTGGTCTCTTTTTTGCATCAAGAACGTTGCCATAGTATGATCCGAGGCAAATGGAAACAAAATAAAATCTTGAGTATAGTCCGGGCTTATCAAAAACAAAGCTAAAGAAAGTGCTAATTTCACTAAATTGAAAGATTTTACCACTTCCTCCGTCCACCTTACTGCACTATCCTTTTTAAGCATATTTGTGACCTCCCTTAAGTGTTCTGCAAGATTAAGTACAAAGCAACGTAAAAAATTTATCTTACCATTGAAGGATTGGATTTCTTTCTTACTTTGTAGAAAATCAATCTTCTGAATGGCCTCTACTCGAGCTGGATCAATGTGGATGCCCTCCTTTGAGATGATGTGCCCAAGAAGTTTTCCCTCATCCATGGCGAACAAACTCTTCTTTGGATTGAGTGAGATGCCATACTTCCTGCACTGCTTAAATACAATCTTCAAATGATATAGGTGATCTTCATCTGGGTTATAGAAAACAGTTAAGTCATCAAGCTAAACAATAAGGAAAACATCTTTTTCATTGGAATATGCAATATCCATCACCTGTTGAAAGGTTGCACCAACATTTTTCAATCCAAAAGGCATCTTTGCATAGTGAAAGGTTCCCCACGGAGTGGTGAATGCTATTTTGTCTCAATCATCCTCATGGACCAGAATTTGGTTATAACCCGAATAACCATCAAGTAGCGACATCGTAGATGCTCCAACTACTCGCTGAAGTATATGATCCATCTTGGGCAGTGGATAGTTGTCCTTCAAAGAATTTTTTTATAGAAAAGGACTACTCAGAGTGATTAAAATAAATTTATGTTCATGTTAGCCAGATATAGGCCAAAAAATAGAAATTATGTCAATTGGCCACAAAGAAGGTAGTCCTTGAAAAAGTATTAGTAGGGCCTAGGAAATAACCTTAGTAAAACCCCATGATAGGAGTTCACCAAGCCTCTTGCCTAATTTTGGTTTCTTCTTTTCGAAATAAAATGATAGTAAGAAGTAACTTTGTCATTAAATCCAAATACATAAATTCCACCAAGAGGAAAATGAAATGTGTAAACCTTACAAAGATACCCCAACATACATGCATCAAACATAAATAGAACAAACTTTAAAGTATTATAACTTATTCATGTAATTACTATATTATTCATAGTACAAAAAATGAATCATATATATTTACTTCATAAGTAAAGAAATATTACATTGGTAGGCTATAGGACAGTTGAAACCACATCTCATAGTGTAATATCTCAATAACAAGGAGAGGCTAGAAATGCTTGATTTAGCATCAATAAACATCTCTCGACTTTGTTGTATGGCCTTTGGACACAATATTTTGTAAAAAATTTAAAAATTACACTAGAAATTATCATTAGAAAACCCTAGATAGATAAGGGTTTTCTTCGCATTGAAAAAATATCAAGTTTATGTGTGGCCAACGACAAGTAGAACATAAAGTTATCATGGAAATCCTTGTGAAAGATGGAGAAATGGATAAGTACATGAAGGTTGAAGTATGGAAAGTAAAATTTTGCATAAATTTTGATCCCAAACTAATGCCACAAGATAACCCTAGGCTAACCATTGACTAACCTATGCAAACCAGAGTTAACTTGTAATATGTCACCAACCATGAAATTAGAAAATATATTCTATCACAATGTACCCAATATGCATAATGTTTATGCTATAGCAAGTGAAGTGAATGAAAAGAAATGAGAAGATTGAATTATGAGACTTGACACACCAATATTGTTCCATTACGAAGGAAATCCTCCTTCTCATTAAATAAGGAAAATAATGATCAAACCTCGGTAGTGAAATATTCAAAGAAAAAAATAAAAATCCCATATTCGTTACCCAAAAGCTAAGACGTTGCAAACCTTAGCTCTCTACCTGTGCCAAATCCAAATTAGCTCAATGTGGGACGGGGTTAGGGGTAGGTAGTTACCCTAATGGTGTCATTACCATCCCCATTTTCTATCTAAATAAGTGAATCATCACCATCCGAGTATGACACATAGCCAGGTCTTTGCTAGACCTTGTAGACTTTTATTCACATACTCTCTTCATGTGAGATGAGTGCCATATAAATCCATTTTTACAAAAGTTCCAGAAGGGCCTCATGATCCAAAAAGATCATTATACGTCAACATATAATTGATTTTGGAGGTTAATTTCCAAAGTTGTGTATGTAACATATATAATATGCGTAGATGTAAAAACAGTCAAAGGTTGAAAAATTATATTTGGACCATATATATTGCATTGAATTGACTTTAGAATTATGTTGTGAACCACCCTAATATATGGTAAGCGTGACAAGAACATGGTTAATTTTGGTTTGAGGGACCCTAACCAAGGTTCAACGTTAATTAGCCAAACAAATCCCTACACTACTAGCCCGCAGAGGATGGATCGAAGTCTCACCCAAAGTAGTATGGGGGGATGTTGGAACCATGTTTATGCACCTTGAGATGGTCGTGATGTCATTTATTCTCTTTATTCCTACCTTCATGCAGGTCACTTCACCCTAGGGCGTTCCAAATGAGCCCTCTATTCCGCCCTTCAATACCTTCGTGAAAGGGTACGATTTCCATTCGTGTAGCCCTAACCTGCAACTTAGGTACTTTCATGCTACTATGGTAGTGTATCGTGCAGATTCCTAAACTAGCCCAAGTGTCTTACTTATCTTATTAGATACTCATAGTTAGCACTGCGTAAATACATATCCTTATATGTGTTCAGTTATCCAAGATAATCATACACATTTGTGCATCACATAAGCATTATAAAGGAAATTCATACATAAAATGATAAGATGCATTAATTGGAACAAAGACATAGAAATTGTAGAATACTTCTATTTATTGATATCTTCCAAGTGATTACAGGCTCTATCTACCCTACACACATAGCTGCAAGGGTCTACACACTCAGCTACGGACATCTACCCTACGCCTTTGCACACTCAACTCCAGAGCCTCTACCTATGCTACAACCTGAAACATAGACTTCTTACTTCAGAGCTATGACTCTCTTACATGATATCTCTCAATCATTTATTACCCTAACTACTTAGAGCTTAGCTCTTCTTATACAATTCCATGGTCCGTGAACCATGGTTAGATCTCTTATAGCCGAATTTAATTTACAAAACTAAGGACAGAAAAACCTTTAAGTCTCATGACACCTTCACACTCCGTGACCACAAAATCTGGAGTCTTTACAAGTTTCTTATAAAATTTGACTCAAACATGGGGTTTTAACCCCAAAAGTGTGCTTTGGGGGATCCTGTTCTGAACAGGCTCCCAACAAAAACATCGTGACTCACCCTCGAGTCACTTGGTAGGCACAGATATCTTTACACGAATCCCTTCCAGCATGACCCATATGACTGCAACCTTGGCCGTGCACTGAGTTGCTGCCTACTTCACGTCTTCCACTGTCTGCTCGGTCACTACTCCTACTCTGTCAGCATAAAGCTTTTGTTGCATTGCTTGTAGAGTCACAAGATTGCTTTTGATATTACCTGTCACTGCGTAAGCCTCATCCAGCTAGGGCTTTAGTCTTACCTTGAGCACTACTTCCTTGTGCGGCACTGCATCCACCTGTTACTTTAGTTACTTGGCCTCCTGCAACTTGGCTAGTCTCTGTGTCAATACGACGGTTTGCACTGTGCCCTTAACCTAATCGTAGCATTGTTGTAGCTCACGCGCCTATGTCCCTAGCCTTTGTACATTGCGGTCCTTCCACAAGCTTGTCAGGACCTCAAATGACTATTCAAACAATTGTGCGCAGTCTTCTATTGCACTATCCACCAATGCTACTGCTTCTGTGACACTGGTCGACCATTGTTCCCTCACTTCTAGTAGAGTTGAAGGCTGGGCCATCAACTGTAACTGTAATTTGCAGGTTCAACTCCAACTGAACCCACTCCATCTTAGTCAAAGTGTCACACACCTGTGTGGCCAACTTGTGGATGTGTACCTTGACTGACTCCTCCTCTCGAATGGCCAACTATAGGACCATTCATCATGCCTACTTAATGACCTTCACAATCTGCTTGTTCTGTTTCGTCACCTCGATCTCAATGGCGATGACCGCATTTCTTTGTACGGCCGTCTGCTTGTTGTTGATCAACTGTTCACTGATTACCTAGAGGGCATAGTGCTCTTGGGCCCTCAGTTATGCAATTACTCAATCTTGCAAGAGGTGGAGTGCTTCTCACGGGAGTGCTTCCAAGTTCAACCCTACTCCTTTTAGGGCACTAACAGTGGGCATGTCAGCCTCATTCTCTATGATTAGTGCTCCATCTAGTAGCACTATCACCCTAGAGGCCTTTGTGCACAACATATTGACAGCCTTTGAAGTGCCGATAGCTAGGCTGGTACACACCATGCCAACTTGCGATGCATGGGTCTGCAACTCTTGAAATTGTATTTAGGTAGCCACTAGGATGATCTGCTGCTGCTACTTAATTTGTTTTAGGCCCTCCTGTTACCAGGAATAGTGTCCACTCAGAGCTGCTATTCCCACTAAGGCTAGTAGCTATCTTAGAAACAAACAACTAATGTCTATTTTCGCTTTCCTTTATGAAAATAGATAAGAGTGGAACAAAGGACACCAACCTTAGTCTTGCGCTTGGTTTCCTAACTTGATTCCTCTCCTTCCTGATAGATTTTTGCCGTTTCTTCTTCATCTTCCTAGCTTCAAAGAGCACCTATGGAATCAAAGCAGCATACTACTATCGAAGAATAAAGATCTATATTCATAAATAACACAGGAACATATATGTGTTAACCATATAAATGCATATATAATCAAACATACAAGAATATGGAGGAAAACTTGAATAGCTTTATTAAGATCAAGAATAGCAAGAGGATTACAACCATACATTCTGACCCATCATCATCCTCCAGCAGGAAAGCCCTTCTTCACCTCAAGTAAAGCTTAGATCACCCAACACTATGAAGTTACACCAGAAAACCAACAACACTTCTCTACAAGATACCAAATTCCAACCTCTAGATCTCTGTGATGAGGGATCCATATATAGATGACTGTAGGGGGTGAGTCATCTTCTGGGGTCTCGATTAGTGTCCTCTCTTTGATAGTTCTTGATTCCACTTGGAGACTGATGATCTCTTACTCATCCCTAGTCGAAAATAGAGAGGCAAGTGTCAGAGGGGAAGCTTCTGGAAGATTCCATGATCTTCCACCTTGCAAATTGTCCCTGCCATTTGTCCATTCCCAGCCATCGCACCCTACAGAGGGTCCATTCAGTATGCATCACACCCTTTACACTGGGAAGGTGATATGCATCACGCCCTCTGCATTGGGTATTCAGTATGGTCCAGTTTTGACCATTTCTGAATAGTTTTTAGTGGAGAACTTCTGGGAGATGATGTAATTTGTTGACCTTGTTCCTTTAGGAAGTGAAGCAACACTTTTAGGGACTTAGGAGCCCTTAGTTTATGGACATTTATGATTGGGGTTGCAGTGCCCAAAAATTTCTATAACAGTTGCCCCCTAAAGCATGAGGTTGTTAATCTTTTGATGTCGGGTGAAATGCCTTACCATGAGGATCTGAAGTTTTTTCGAGTTCGGAGGTGACCTGTAATAAGATACAATACAATAAATTATTTTGACAACATTTTTTCATGATCTAGCTGAGGTGGGCATTCCCATGCTCAGCTTTATAAATTCATTTTCATGTACATAGGACAGACAATCGTCTGTGTGGCAGACTGATGATTCAGGACTCATCATCCTTTGATTTGGATGATCATCTGTTCAACAATGATGTACATTTGATGTATTTATATTCCTGAATATATCGCAGCCCGAATGGATGAAAATAGATCCGGGGTCTTCAAAACTCATTCAATCTTCACTCAGAGTATAAGTCAATCCATGTGAAAAAATGTTCTGGAGTCGAACATGGAAAGACATCGCCTGATTACCAGCCAATGATGTAAGCTATTAACAGGCGCGAGAGGAATCACCAATAATGGAAATGATCCTCAAGGTACTATAGTATAATTTTCGTGGTGTGAGAAAGGACTTGGTGTTGAACACCACACAAAATCTCTTGGTCGAAGGCCATTAATGTAAACATGTTGCCGAAAGTGAGAAACTTGCCATTGAGGCATGCAAGCTTCAAAGTACTGAAAGGGTTGTTCCTAGGTTGACTTCTTAGATAATGAGCTGATGTCGACAAGAAGTGAACCATCGTAGGAGGGCCTTAATGAATCCCACATCTACGACATGGAACAAAGCAAATGATTTTGGAGGTGAAAATGATCTGATGATACAGTGTTTAGGGTGGTGGTCATGAAAAGAATGGATCGTGAATGTATTGTAGTGGGTGAGACACATGCGAATTCTCTGAATGAATTCTCTTGAACATATCGGTGACACTGGTGATGGATTGGTAGTGTTAACCCCAAATATGGATGGTGTGACAGACCAATGGTGATATGACCAGTGAACGGAACGGAAGGAAAGTGTCATGTTCAAGAGCGACTTGCTACCAATAAAGCTTTTTCAAGTTTTCTTCCCAATTTTCCCCAGTCATTGCTGACCAGTACCTCTTTATTTTTTTCAAGCTTGAGGAGGATAACATATGCTTGTTTCTATAATCCCCCTTCGGGTGAACCCTGTCGCTATACTTTTAGCGAGCCTAGTGACAGTGAAACTCGTTCTCTCCATTTGATGAGTTTGTCGCTATTAGGTTTTTACGATTCTTGACGGACAAAGATAAATCGATCCTTTTAATTTTTAGAGAGTCTGAAAGGGATGGAAGGGAAACTCCAAAAGATTCTTTTCGTCATATAACTCCCTTAAGTCTGAAAAAGTGTAAAATAATACAAAAGGGATGAATTTTCGATAGTTTTAATGAGCCGAACAAGACAAGTGCTCGATATTTTTGTGTAATAATCCCTCAGGTCCAAAAAGATTAAAATATAGAGAAGGGATATCACTTCCTATGAATTTAATGAGCCAGAGAGGCTAATCGCTAAGCAATCTTTTCATATTTTACGAGTCAATTGAAAAGAGCTTAAAGGAGACTCGTTTTTCGAGGAACGAGTGATGATTTTGGGTAGCAGCTGATTCCAGGTAAGGTTTGGAATTTTCCAATCATGGCTGTGTCATAAGGATGGCTAATAGGATCACTCTTTGTGGATGTTCCTCGAAAGGGTAAACAATAAAATGGAGGTGAATGATCAGCTAAAAACAAAGTGGAGATGATGATGAGAACACGACCAAGGCTCAAAATCTGGCGATAAGGCATTCACAATGGTTATTTCGGTTCATTTTTTAATGAGCTTAAACTCCGGGGGAAACATTTGCTCATTGCTTATGTTTATTTTTTAACGAGCTTGAATTCCATGTTAAAACTGCTCGTGGCAGGTTTATTTTTAAACGAGCTTGAACCCTACGGTAACACTACTCGCTAGTCGTATAATAAGGATGTCTCATTCAAGATTCCATTTTTTATGGGGCTTGCACCATTTGTAAGCTTTGCCCCAGATCCTTTCTTTATGGAAGCTAGGAAACGACAAACCTTACAAGCTTAAAGGGTTAGAGGACCTACAAATTTAAAAAATAAATGGTCACTCTTCACTTGCATGCGGAAAGGTTTGCATGCCCCCAGGCATAGCGAAAAATTCCCATGTTACCATGAAAGTTCCATCCATGTTGCAAAAAGAATGCTTCCTTGGCGATGCCTACTGCAATAGACAAAGGTGAATGGTGCAGTCGCCTCCACTCACATAACTTTGACGAAGGTATGCTATTCTAGTCTAATCCCATTTTCCTGTAAGGACGGGTTCGTTAGACTAGTCATATATCCTCCGTGGAAACCTACTCTATACCCAAGGTTTTCCTGCCGAAATAGACCAGGGTGCATGCCTCATGGGTTTCTGTCACATCCTCCTGAATCACTCACGCTCATCAGGTGGATGGATTGGAGATCGATGAGACATTCCTTCAATGAAAAGACCATTCAGGGATGGCGTTTGAATATTTTCTATGTGTGAACCAGGGAATGACATTTGGCCTGCGAGCTTGACTATTCTACCTTCGTGCGGAAAACACATTATAATCAACAGGTCCTTGGACTACCATCATGTTCATGTGAAAAATTTTCCTTCTCAAAGTAATGGGCACATTTGGAAGGATCCCTAATGGTCGACTGGTTCCTTTGTCAAAGCCTGTGAGATTTCTCATTTCAGGCAAAAGCGATGGCGAACCAAGCGCTTTCCAAGCAGTTGAGGAAAGGATACTCACAGAAGCCCCTTCATCGATGATGGTACCATCCATGACCATTCTGTAAGCTTGTACAATGATTCAAAATGGTACACTAGCTGTTAAACGGGGTCTGCCTAGTAGATTCCAGTCGAAGGAAATGACTAGGTTGCTTGGAGGTGGGACGGAATAGATGGCCGAATATGACTCTGATGAACTTCCTTCCTATGATAAAGGAACAGGTAGACTTCCCCCAAGTTCATCAGAGTGTGTTTACGAAAAGAATTGGAACGTTGTCATTCTCTTTCTCTTCAGTGATGGTATCATTCAAAGATGAACATTCTGAAGGCAAGACCAGGTCAACTGCTGCCTCTACCTTTTGACTTTCATCTCGTATGGATTCAGAGGGTTCATTTTCAATGATACACATTTTGGCTGACCATAATGGCGTGCCAGCTAGATTTTCAACCAGTGATGGACTTGGTAAGAGTTTTTTATATCGAGGAGGGAGCCGTAGCGGTGAAGCAGGATGGTCATCCAAAAATCTTTTAGCTTCGTCAAGGAAGGGACAATGGTGGATAGTGTGATTTCCTTCACACAATTTACAAGGAAATTTGCGATTCCTTTTTTGTCTAGGTGCTTCACTTTCACTGGTTGATGGTGTGCTTTCAACATGATCATTAGAGGTTGACAACACCAGATTGTGGAAACGAGGGGACCAGTCCCTTAAGATCTGGGGGATGCAAGGACAATCTCAGTAATAGTGGTCTCCATAGCAAATGACACATGGAGATTTAGGTTTAGATGGTGTGGTGTGAGGATTTTCGCTAGACGACACCTGGTTGCCCCCTTTTGATTTTGGTTCCTTCTTCTTCTTTTCTTTTTTCTCTTTCGGCTTATTCTTCTTCTCAGTTACTTGATCCTTAGCTTTACTAGCTTTATCAAGTGAAGAGGAAGGTGGAGAGGGAGAAACAGATGAAGTAGGAGGTTGGGAGGCAACTCTAGTATCATCTAGTTGCTAACTTGTCTATTCAGGAATTATGGTATTCTGAATGACAGAGGTAGATAAGAGCCATATGGGCAAACCAATCGTCAATCCTGGAAGTGACAATGTGGCCATATGGGGTGCACCAACATCTCCCCAAGAGGAGAAAGGACTAGGATTTCCTCCAAGTTGAAATCCTTGGTTGGTAGAATCCATTTTCTCAACCTAAAGACCAACGAGGGAATTTGTGATGTTATTCCGATTAAAATAAATTTTAGACGCTTGGACGCAACTTGTTTTTTCAATTTTAAAGAGTCGAGAAAAAAAAAAAGATGATTCTAGTCACCTTCAATTTTTAGTGAGCCTGAAGTGACAAGTGCTCAGATGGACCTTTTCTTTTAAGGAGTCTGAAAAGGAGAAAAATAGACTTCTCTGGAAATCTAGGCAGAGGGGATTACCAAACTAATCGCAAAACTGCAGAATACTTTTTATGGTACAACAGTCAATCTTCCCGAATGTTGTGTTCAGTGCACTGCGATCGATAGGGTGGCAGACACAGCTTCCTAAAGATAAAGGATGTAGCCTATTGTGGTCTCCAATATATACTCGATGGTACATGGGAGCACAATTCCGTACTGGCACTTTCCATCTCAGAGTGGAGGAATCACCCAACCAACAATGAAAACAATAGTTACCAGGTTTTATGATGTCGGAATACATATCTAGCCTAGACCTCTAGATGTTATGCGTTAGGTTCCAAACCGTTGTTAGATTCATTAAATTTATTTTAAGTTGATCTTTTTTAAAAATTTGCCTTTCAGGTTCACCGCGTGATGTGTATACAATTTCTAAAATGCAGTTTAAGATGATAAAGAACTGTTTATTCTTCTTTTGGCAATGAAAATCCTAGCTACTCAGGAAAGAAAGTTGAGAGTCTTTCAACAAACAGCACAGAACACACACTAAATTCACTTTCCTAAATCAAACCAAGCAGTCTAAATGCAAATGCACATGCATGTATTTGTTTTCAACCTTCTTAATGTATGAATGACGATAAGAAAGCTAAGTGCAAATCTGAATTATTTTCAAAGCGACAATACTCAACAAATTTCTTTTCAAAATGAAGTGAAGAGAAGGGAGACACTTTGCGATTTAGAAATGAAAATTGCTTTTCGACACTTTATAGACTACTAATTCAAATCATATACAAGAGTAACTGTATAATTGACTATTAAGAACAATGGGATTCTCTTCTAAAACTGAAAATGACACTTACGACACTTTCAAATTAAGAAACGACAGTTTGACTATGCTACTTCTTTGCAAAAGAGAACTAAAAATGGCGCACAATACATACAAACACTTACAGTTCTTTACACAATAGAGGTGGAATGATGTAAGAGAATGGGGTTTTCACAGATATATACTAACCACACACAGCAAAACTCTTGAATAGAACTGAAAATAGTGAAGAAAAACCAAAGTCTGAAGGTAAAGATAACCTTCCTTGATCATCGCACCTGTCACACAATGAATTCAGTATGTAGCACACCTACTACACACGGGAAGTGCATGCATATAGACTGTCTTGAAGGCAGGGTGTGATGGTAGCAATGTGAGACTTTTAACGAGTTTTTGCTCACAATTTGCAATTCAGTTCAGGGATTTAGGCCGAGTAAGTGATGTACAGTAAATGTAAATCACAGGGGTTGATCTAAGGAGGTTACTAGAGCCACCACTTAGGGCAATTAGAACGTTTGCAGATCTATTTTTTAATTCATAAACAAAACCTAGAGATAGGCTGAAGTAGCATTGATCTACTTTGCATTTGTATAACAAATGCAGTTCGAAGGTTAGCTAGCTTGACTTTAGGCTCTATCTGTAAGTTTATAAAAGAAACAAAGATAGGCTAACAAACAATCTATTCGCTCCCTAGTGGAGTTGCCATTTTGTTACTGGGAATAGTGTCCACTCGAAGCTGCTATTCCCACTAAGAATGGTAACTATCTTAGAAACAAAAAAGTAAAGTCTACTTTCACTTTCCTTTATGGAAATAGATAAGAGTGGAACAAATGACACCAACCTTAGTCTTGCGCTTGGTTTCCTAGCTTGATTCGTCTCCTTCCTGATAGATCTTCACCGCTTCTTCTTCATCTGCCTAGCTTCAAAGAGAACCTGTGAAATCAAAGCAACACACTACTATCGAAGAACAAAGATCTATATTCATAAATAACACATGACCAGATATGGGTTAACCATACAAATGCATATATAATCAAACATACAAGAATATGGAGGAAAACTTGGATAGCTTTATTAAGATCAAGAATAGTAAGAGGATTACAACCATATGTTCTAACCCAACATCATCCTCCAGCAAGAAAGCCCTTCTTCACCTCAAGTAAAGCTTAGATCACCCAACAATATGAAGTTACACCATAAAACCAATAGCACTTCTCTACAAGATACCAAATTCTAGCCTCTCGATCTCTGTGATGAGGGATCCATATATAGATGATTGTAGGGGGGTGAGTCATCTTCTAGGGTCTTGATTAGTGTCTTCTCTCTGGTAGTTCTTTATTCCACTTAGATACTGATGATCTCTTACTCATCCCTGGTCGAAAACATAGAGGCAAGTGTCAGAGGGGAAGCTTCTGGAAGATTCCATGATCTTCCACCTCGCAAATTGTCCCTTCCATTTGTCCATTCCTGACCATCACACCCTACAGAGGGGCCATTCAATATGCATCACACCCTTTACACTAGGAAGGTGATATGCATCACACCCTTTGGACTGGGTATTTTGTATGGTCCAGTTTTGACCATTTCTGAGTAGTTTTTAGTGGAGAACTTCTAGGAGATGATGTAATCAGCTGACCTTGTTCCTTTAGGCAATGAAGCAATACTTTTAGGGACATAGGAGCCCTCAATTTATGGACATTTATTATTGGAGTTGCAGTGCCCAAAACTATCTATAACACCTACATGGTGACATCCCTCACTGTGTCACCGATATCATGAAAGTCGTCCTTTGTTAATGTGATGGGGTCTAGTGAGGTCTTGGTTGCCTTTGCTTTCTTCCTGGGCCCTCATTTCTCTAGCTCCCTTGGGCACTTGATGTGGGTGGACATTTACTGAGGGTCCGTTCCGTGCCTCTCATCCATTTCCTCCTCAGTCTCAGGTGAAGGTGACGTCACGACTTATTCAGAGTCATGCTCTGTCCCACCTGTCTACTTTCCTATTTGCTACGTGGCCTCTCACTCAACCTGATCCTTATCAACAACCTCCTTCCTCTTTTCAGCCAACTATTGCATCTTAATCTTGGTCTCCTCCTTTTTCTTCTCTGGCGGACTTGCTTTTTCCCACCAGCAAATCTATTGTAGAGTGCCACTCTGTCGACCATTGATCAATCACTGCATCAATGACATGATTCGTTGCTAGATACGACAAGTTGTACCATTTCTGTGTAGGGTCCTTTCATGCCCTGTTAGATACTCGATGGAAGTATGCGTTAAATTCAACATAGCCCTGCAGGTTGGTGTACACCGTAGGTGAAAATCAAGGTTTGAGATTGATGGCCATCTGGATGTTCATCTCCATTAATATCCAAAAGATCTTGTTGTCCCTGACTCGCTGCATGACCTTGGTCGGCCATAGCGATGTGTACTTCATTGCTTTTGGGAGGCCTAGTGTGACTGAAGGGAACTGGCTATCCTCCGGTAGCTCCCACACTACTAGCATAATTGATAGCAAGAGCCACACTTTGTGGAACATCTTGCTAAGCTCTTGTACTTCCCGGGAGTTCACTAAGAACTCTCTGTGAAGGTAGTCTGGTCAATTGAATTGGACTCCTTCAGCACAATGTGTTTCGAGTGCGACGATAGGCGTCAAAACCTCATTGGCACAAAAATTCCTCATCACCTTCCGCGCTAATATTTGTGTGGCTACCTACACAGTGTGGTTACAGATACTCGATATAGAGTATCCACGTGACTTCTTTACCAGTTTAAATTTTTCTTTCATTGATTCTATTAGAGCCTGCTTGCCACCTTATCCACCAAAGATCATGGCCAGATTCTCTCCTGTATATGGTAGTTGCGTTATCCAATGAATCAACCTATCTGTGATGGGTATCGGTTCCTCTAGCCACATACACCGATCATACACCATGCATATCAGCTGCTTGATGACCAAAACTATTTCTAAGGTGTGGTTGTAGTGCGGCACCCGAAGCAAGTTGAGAAACCCTACTTTTTCTACTCCTTTGAGCCACCTACATGGCTCCAATGCATTCATTCCCATATTAATATCAATGATGTGGCGCATCAGCTACTCAGTCACCAGGTGTGGGAACTTCTCGTGGTCTGCCAACTCCCTATCTTCAAGTTCCAATAGTGGCACTTGTGGCAAGTGCAGAACATCAAAGACAATTTGGTCTTGTAGCAAAGGGGTTTGCAACGGAGTCTTATTCTCATTGATGTCCTTCAACACCTTGGTCCTGGGCTTGCACGAAGGGACATACTCTGGCAACCGAGTAATAGGTTTTGTGCCTTGGGTTATAACCCACTCTACTTTGACTCCCACCTCCTCGTCATCCATCGGGTTGTCCTCAATGTCTTCCTCCTCTAGTTATAAGTTTATTGCCTTGCCTTTCTCCTATGAGGTGGGTTTCGGTGCGTTTCTCCTCAGTGATGCATGCACTAGTATTGCAGGCTCCTTGCCCTTCTTGTCCCTCATGGCTTCCTTGGTTGGGGTCGGCTTTGGTCTCAGTGTCCTTGGCGATTTAGGGACCTACACCAATACTTCGGCCACTTCTGAAGCAGATACTTCTACCTCTGTTTCCATTTCCTGTGCCGACTCTTCTACTGCTTCCTCGGTATTTACAATTTCTATGGGTGTCGACATAACACTCTCTAATAGTGCTCACATCATTTCTAGAAAGTTTGCAAATGTGGGAGTCTCTTTGAAAGTCTTGAAGAATTCTTGGTTCATGGGTGCCTGAGAGATCAACAACTCAATTCTCAAAATGCCAAGTGTTTTTTATTGGACAACCACTTATAATTTATAGGGCACTTTGAGTTCAAATCCAACCATTCCCCCCAAATTCAATCCATTAATACCGAATTGGCAACATATTTTCAAGGATCTAAGCCATAAATTTCATCTCAAATGCTGGCTGCCTACTCCATTTGGCCACATTTCAACCGTCAAATCATGAACAGTGACTTTAACGGTCACTTTTCAATAAACTTGCGTGATTTCTCCATGGGTAGCATAGCTTCCTTCGTGCTGCCACAAACCCTATGAAACTTCCTTGTTTTGCGCAAACCTCCAATTGCATAGCTTCCACATCTGTGTAGTGTAGTTTATAGTCCCAAGCCTCCTTTCAATTGCTTGGATAACTAAGACTATGCTACCTTCATCTAGTCACATGGATGAACCACTAGTGTATGGCTTCAATCGACTCACATTAACCATTCCATGGAAGGGATCTCCATTCAAATTGATCAGTTGTACCGCTCCTCCATCGATAATCTCTTTAATAACATAACGCCCTAACCAGTGCACTCGAAATTTCCCTGGAAATTTATCAAGCTTGTTGTCATATAATAAAACGAGGTCATTTACCTTAAAGGTGCACAACATAATATGCTGATCATGCCATGCTTTTTCGTGCTGTTTTTGGTCCTATTGGTGAAATCCCACTAGAAATCTCTCTTCCTCAAGCTCATCTAGCTATGCGAGCCTTTCCTCTAGGGCTCTGCGATCTCTCATACCTGTGAGTGTCGCTCTATGTAGACTAGGCATAATATATTCTATAGGCATTGCTGCTTCAACACCATAGACAAGACTAAAGGGGGCCTGTTGAGTCAACTTCTTGCATGTTGTTCGGTAATCCCATAGTATTGCAAGTATGTGTAGATCCCAATCACTTTGTTCAACATTGCAAACCTTGGTCAATGCACTTTTGAGCACTTTATTGAATGCTTCCACCATCCCATTAGCTTGCGGGTGATAAGGTGTACTCTTCGAGTGATATACCTGAAATTCCTCCATTAGCATGTTGATCATCTCATTCATAAAGTGCATACTGTGATCACTCATCAAAATCTTTGGACAACCAAATTACGTCAGTACATGCTCAAATAGGAACTTTGCAATAGTCATGCATGTGCAATACTTCATAGGCTGTGCCTCTTCTCATCGAGTCAAATACTCCGTTGCAGTGATAATGTACCTCACTCTTGTCTTTCCTTGGGGCTGAATGGTTCCCACAAAATCTATCACCCATTTCTCAAAGGGTTTGAATGTCATCTATGGATTCAAAGGCATCTCATCCCTCTATGATGGCCTTGCAGTCCTTTGAAACACATCACACGCTTTGTAATACACTTTTGAGTCTTGATGGAGGGTTGGCCACCACAACCTTGCATGTAGAATCTTATATGTAGTTGCTCTTCTTGGATAATGTCCTCCCACGCTACCCCCATGAGCATCCGCGAAGATGCTTCTTCTTTGAAACTTAGGTACATATTGTCGCAATATCTCATCAAACCCCATTTTGTATAGATGTGTGGCAATGATAGAGAAATCTACTGCATGCACTAGTAATTCTTTCTTCTGTTGGATAGTGTATCCTTCCGCGGTAGTTCCTGTCATTAGGAAGTGTGTTATATCTTCAAAATTACCATCTGCGATGTGAACTATGAATAGTTCCGCATCTAGATATCCTTCCTCCAAATTAGTGGGCTCTTCCCCTATTTCAATGCACGACGGATGGTCTAGTCCCACATTTAGTTGTCTAGGCTTCAAAAGAACAGCAACATCATATTCCTAGAACAATAACAACCATCTACAGATTCTCCCCCCCAACACAGGCTTATTGACCAAGTATTTTAGTGTGGAGTGATATGTGTACATTTTAAAATGGCCTCTCAGCAAGTAGTGCTTAACATTTTGGAGCACGTATACCATAGCTAACCCTTCATGCTCAGTGGTGGAATAGTTCTTCTCTGCCTTGGATAACCTTCTCCTAGCAAACTCGATAAGGTGGTCCAAGTCTTCTCCACCAGCCTGTGTGAGTACTACTCCCACCGCTATACATGATGCATCGACATGTACATGAAACTCTTTCTTCAAATTTAGGAAGACTGGGGTCGATGCAATGACCATATTTTCTTTTAATGCATCTAGGCTCTTCTTACAGTCCTCATTCTAGTAGATTGTGACATCCTTCTTCAAAAAATTTTCCATAGGCGTGGTGATCAAGGCATAGCCTTTGATAAACTTTCTATAGTATCCCATATGTCACAGGGTAGCACGCAACTATTTTACACTCCTTGGCACTTCCAAGTTCAATATCGCTGTGATCTTCACGAGGTCTACCTTCAGTCCCTACTTACAAATAACATGACCCAGTGATCTAGCAGGGTCTTGAAGGGAACACAAAATAAGCACTTCTTCAGATTGAGCATGATCTGGTATCTTTGATAAGTATCCAACATCAGGCACATGCTTGCTACATGGTGTTTTACCAGCCCAAATATAGTCTAGTCATCAAACTATACTTCTAGGAACTTGTGAATAAACTCCTTAAATGCAAGAACAACTATGCGTGAGAAAATCCAAGGTGCATTCCTCAATCCAAATGACATTACAGTGTACTGAAAACAACCCCACTAAGTTTTGAAGGTTGTCTTGCTCCTATCCTCTAGCACGATTTTGATTTGGTGGTACCTTGAGAACCCATCAGTTCAGGAATATGATTCCTGGTCACCTACATTGTCCAACACTTCATCAGTGAATGGATTCGGGAAAGGATCATGTATGTAAGCATCATTCATCTTTCTGAGATCCATGCATATCCATATTTCATCCTTCTACATTTTCTGTTGTACCACCATTGGGCTTACCTAGTCAGATTCTTCCACATGCTCAATGATGCCTGCACTGAGCATCTTGTATAGCTCTAAGTGGACCTTTTCCTTATACTTCGGATTGCGATGGTAAGGTGTTTTGTTAGTTGGCTTCGTGTTGGGTTTCAATGTGATCTTCATCATACCTAGGTCCCTGATTATCCCCTTCAAATCCATAAACTTGGTGGGGAATAAATCCTGGTATTCGCGGAGAAATTCAGTGACCTTATCCACTGTAGCATCATCCTAGTAATCTCAAATCTTCATGAATTTGGGCTCTTCCTCCGTACCAATATTCACTTGTTTCGTGTTTAGTGACATGGTTATATCCAGATTCTCAATCTGTAGTCCTTCAACCTCGCGGTGACCTTCTATTTCCGGGATGTTAATATTTCACAGATCCTCATCCTCTTCTTTAGCAGTTACATTATAACATTCTAATGCATGACTTAGCTAAGTATCCCATTCAAGCTGAATCAGGTATAAAGGATCTTGCGGTATCCTAAAGATTGCAAATTTCACCTCTTGTAGCGCTTCATCAATATTGTCAAACCTGTCTTAAAAATTGAATGTCATGATGAATCCTTCACCAAAATATCCCATTCAACTATCCCATGGCGTATCTTTGTTTCTACATACTAGTTCATCAGGATAATATCTAGGGTATGACAGAACAAGTGTACCCATTAAGGTTGGGTCTTCTCTCCATAAGCCCGAGTCCATTTAGCCAAGTGCATGCATATATCATCCTGCCCATCATACTCATCTGTCATTTGCAACTTCGGCTTCCCAAAGCATGTTCTCATCATTCTCCTACATTCATGCCAATCATCAAAGCTTCCCTTGTGTATACTCCACCATCTTGCGGCATTAGCACACAGTGCCCAGTCCAAAGCCTAGAAGCGCTGCTTTTCTGGTACCTCCCTCTCAAATGCGTCCAGAAAATATCTACTTCATTCACGCCATCATAAGTAGGAAAACTTCTTACCTCTGACAACACACAGTGTAGCGACCAGGTCATCATGTGATAGCTTAGGGTAGTTACTTCATCAGAGTTCAAGGTGCATGAACTCTCGCGATCCCATGTAATCCATCCATCCATTGTTGGATTCACCTAATATTGGTCTCATGCTGTTATTTTATAGATACAGTCCAAATTGTCATCAATCTTATAATCACAGATTGGTTTATTATAACATGAACCCTTAGTAGGATCTAGGGGTACAATTACACATGGTGATTTGTTCTCAAATATCATCTTTTGCTTCTTTAGGTTGATTACCCCATTCATATCAGTAGCCCAATAAATTCCTAGGAGTGCAGGATATGGGTTGCTATCATCCGTAATTTCTATTACTTCAAAGTCAGCCAGTGTGCTTGCACCTTCAATATCCACAGTCATCCCCTGCAACTGCACCATGGGGATGATCTTTTGTTGATTCATCCTTAGCTGAATCAGAGACCATTATAACACGGGTCTCCCCATTTGTTCCCAAGTCTATTTAGGTAGGACATCTGCATTTGACCTCAGGTCCAAAATAACCTCATCCATCTTATACTCTTCTATTTGCACGGTCAGTATCATCTCATGTCTTGTCCTTGTTTTATGCTTACCTATCTTTTGTACTATGCACGGCTCACTCAGAGTGTTTCCAGATTTGTTTATAAGATTCTGTAGCCCCTTCATAGCCTTACTATCACGCAGTAACTTCATATAGGTCTCCAGGAAAGTTGTAAGCATAGAAGGGTCCATCTCCTAATCAGGCTTATCCTTGCTTCTTGAGGTGGAGGCCTCAATGAAGCTCTTCATTGATTTCATGAATGTTTCACGTGCGTGCTCCGAATCGTACTCAACATCCTTTGTTGGAGCTTTGCGAACCCATGTACCGTCTTGAGGCTATTTCCCCTTGTCATATCCTATTGTGATTCCACTCTGGAGCACTATATTCATGTTTGGATCCTCTTTGTGTAGCTCAAACCTCATCATATGAAAGTTTTGAGTCAGTGGAGGTGGCAGCACCCCTTTTTCATGTATCCTAGCTATCAGCGTAGGATAGTCTTTCATTTCATGATCAAACTGAGTGAAATACTTGCATGACAAACATGTTGCATTAATGCAATCTCAAGCATAAGATCTAGGTCCTCCACAATTGTAGCAGATCAATTGTCCCTAACCTATGCTAGGTCCTCCTCCACCTCGGCCTTGTTTGCGCCTGTGGAATCCTATCTGTGCCACCCCTTCACTCTGGTCAGGGGGCCACGTTTTTGCCTGAACCCTATAGGCGAGGGTTCTATCCATCATCAATGCATAGCTTCTATAGTTGCACTCATCATGCCCTACCGATCTACAAAAATTGCAAAACGATTGTTGTGGTGTTTGTACAAACTTTTGGACCAAATGACAGTCATTTGTCACATGTTTTCATGCTACCTGACATATACCGCACCACAATGTAGGCCCCGTGCTTGGTCCTACTTGAGCTTCTGGCCCTAAGGGCATCGACCCTCCTCTTTCCAAGTAATTCAAAAAGACTGGGCAATGGTCTTTGTCATGCCCATGACCCTTGCATTTTAGACACCATACCCTTTTGCGCACCTCTAGTTGAACTGCTCTATCCTATTTCAATGTTTTCATCTTAAGGCAAAGATTTTTTAGATGCACATGGATTTTCTAAACCCCTAGATTTGGATCCTGCATGAGTGTTTCATGCAGCCTCATTGTGATCTCCAAGGCCTTTGCCTGATTTATTACCTTTTGTTGCGACAACATCACCCTTAAGTGTGGCAGGAGTGAAGCCACAAACCACTCACAATGATGTCTATCTGTTAGGTTCATGTTAGCTTCACATATTCTATAGTTCAACCTCTGATCGAGTTCCCAAGGCATCTCGCCTAGTTCCATCGCGATTTATTTGAACCCTACAATAGAGTATGCCTTAGATTTAGGCTATTGAATTCTCTACTCAGTGTTGTCTAGATATCTACCATTCTAGCATTTGGGTTATCATTAGCGTACTTAATATACCAGGTTAGCACGTGATCCTGCAGAGTGCTAACCAGTGTTTCCTTCTTCATGTTATCATCTGTAACACCCTAAGCTTCCCATACATCTTTTACAATGAACTAGCATTGGTTCGGGTCCTCATTCCGCAAGCCTTTGGACAAAGGCATCTTCAATGAATTTTCCATACTCAACTGTGGTGGAGGTGGAGGTGGTATGGGTGAAGTCACAGGTGATGGTGGTGAAGTTGGAGGTGGTATTTGCAAGAATCCTTTCCTTATTAACTAAATAGAACTTCGTAGAGAAACCTGCGTTATTCCCTCTTCATCATCTTGTGGAGGTGAAATCAATGGACTATATTTAGAACCCTTCTTTCCTTCATTTCTATAAATTTTCCTACTTCACATAGCCCCAAATATCAAGGAAGCTACATAACCTATTTTTTGCACAATAACATTTTAATCCGGGTATTCAAAGATTTCACGTACTTACCTTGCAATCTTTTGAAAAAGCGTCACTTCACCTCGCCATAGCTGACTGAGGTGTCGACTGCAAATTCAGTTACAAATCCTCCTATGACGCGATTGAGCCAATGATCAATAGTGCAAGCGATGTTATCCTCTGATGCTTTCAACCTTCACAGTAGCTCCATGGTCTAGACAATAGGATTGTCAAGTTTCCACCTTCCTTGGCTATCTGCTAGCTTTGCGATCCACTCGTATAGCTCATTCAAAAAGGGGTAGAAGAAGATCTCGTGGATCTTTGTATATAGGTACTTGTCCAACCATTGTTCCTTTGTCAGTTGTCGGTTTTTGTTCTCCCGCGCTATGAATTCATGGATGTTTCTATCCAACGAAATATCTAATCTCTTTCTTAGTCGGATTCCAATGATACGACATCACACATCTCTTATGCAGATTCTGGTCCTGGAAGCTGAACCATTTTTTGGCTTGAGGGGGCCTGACCCATGTTTAATATTAATTAGCCAAACAAATCCCTACACTACTGGCCCTTTTAGCATCATCCTACGGATCGTGGACCGAAGTTTCACTCAAAGTAGTATGGGGGGATGCTGGAACCAAGTTTCTGCACCTTGAGATGGTCATGATGTCATTTATTCCCTTTATTCCTACCTTTGCATAGGTCTCTTTGCCCTAGGGATTTCTAGATGAGCCCTCTATTCTGCTCTTCAATACCTCCATAAAAGGGTATGATTTCCCTTCGCACAACCCTAACTTGCGGCATAGGTACTTTCGTGCTGCTATGGTAGCGTACTGTACAGATTCCTAAACTATTCCAATTGTCTTAGTTATCTTATTATATACTCACAGTTAGCATCGTGTAAACATATATCCTTATATGCATTCAGTTATCCAACATAATTATACGCATTCGTGCATCACATAAGCATTATAAAGGAAATTCATACATAAAATGATAAGATGCATTAATAGGAAAACAGACACAAAAATTTCAAAATACTTCTCTTTATTGATATCTTCCAAGTGATTATAGACTCTATCCACCCTGTGCACACAACCGCATGGGTCCGTGCACTTAGTTGCAGACTTCTACCGTAGTCCTGTACGTAATCAGTTGCAGAGCCTCTACCTACGCTACAACCCAAAACTTAGACTTCTTACTTTAGAGCTATGAATCTCTTACATGTTATATCTCAATCATTTATTACCCTAACTACTTAGAGCTTAGAGCTTAGCCCTTTTTATACAATCCCACAGTCTGTAGACCATGGGTAGATCTCTTACAACAAACTTTACAAAACTAAGGGGGGACAACCCTTTACAACTCATGACACCTTCACGCTCTGTGACCACAAAATGTAGAGCCTTTACAAGTTTCTTACAAAATTTGACTCAAACATGGGCCTTTAGCTCCAAAACTCTCCTTTGGGGGATCCTGTTCCCAACATTTATGTAATATCAAAAATTAATATAAATATTAATGACCCTCGTCCTTGGGTTGAGGGGGGAATTATATTGAACCAAAAATATGAGATTAAACCTAAAAAGAGGGCATTTGTATGATAGGAGACATTTTATTTAAGTGGACAACAAGACAATAATAATGAGAAGGACCATTACAATGCTACTTATGGATAGGATAACTGAAATCTAAGGATGAAAAAAAGGAGATGTTTTACCTCTACATGTAAAATTTAAAATAAATCATCCTATTGGTGTGGCTACAGTCCATACAATATAGAAAAAGAAAAGAAAAACACTATTTGATTCAGGGTAGCTATTGATTATTTCCCTCGGGATCCATGTGCTAGTTCTATCCTTACCACTTTCTCCATAATTGATTGTTAACACCCTTCACTTGGAGACCATATCCCCCTTCGTACCACAACTAGCTACAATGCTCATTAAATCCATCACTTCAATTCTCCTCAATTTGATTTCCCATGTTCACCTTGATGTTTCACCTTTCGCTCCTCTACATTTATTACCTCACACAATGCCCTTTGTTGGTTACTTCCCTCTAGTTCCTCTCCTCCAAGCTTGATCACTCTCGCTCACCTACCCTACTTCAACTCCCACTCTCTCCTCTGTGCCATACTCTGAACACGCTGAACCTTGTAGCCTTGCCATGAGCTATGAGAAAGAAAAGAGCTAATGTGTTAGTTGTGGCAAGGGAAGAGGGCACCCTCTAATGACCTTTCATGATAATTTTGAATTGTCTATGTTCGGTGACACTATGTCGCCTCACATCTATTGTTAGTTTTTCAACCTCAAAAGGGAGAAGCCCAATCATGGGAGGAACTTACTTTGGGATCTTTGCAATATTCTCATTCGCCAACTCATGGAGTGGGGGAGATACATATCACATGTCACCTGCTGGATTGTAAAGCTATTGATATTCAATAACAACTCCTCTACTTCTCTCCAACATCTCTACCATGACTTGGAAATTTATTTCCCCCCTGAGATACCTTCACCCTCCTCCCCTTTCCCATCGGTTTCCACCTCCCCTCCCCTAGGCTCTATGTATCCCCATATTTTCATTATTGGTGTAGGTCATTCCCCTTGTGCTCACATGCATTTCGAATCTACTCCATAGCTGGCCACTTCCACAATGACAACTCCTATGGTGTCTTCTCCTATCCCCATTCCACAAAGGTGCTATATCATTGAGGATAAGTCTCAAGAATTGGTCATCACTAGGCCTTTCAACATTGAGCAAGCTCAACTTCTCTAGGTCAAATCCTCAACAGGTTTTTAAGATGCTTAAGTTTATTATGGTTCTCAGTGGTCTATTTTATTTTGACACTATAACACTCTTTCTTAGTGGGCTAAATTTATGGCTTAATGCCACACAATTAAAATTACAAATTGTTTTTCTCTTTTAATTCCATGTAACAGTATCAAACTGATATTTTACGCTACTTTCTCTAATTCCCCTTCTCAGGGGAAATTATTTTTTCTGACAATGTTGTTGGTCTCCCCTATTGGGGGTAGATCTCTCTAACTAGTTACGAGAATAGATCCCCCATGACATCTATATTGTATCATATGTATATTACACTATTAATATAATATTAATACCTTATATTACAAAAAACACTATTCATTATTTTCCAAGTAAAAGTAGAGGGATGTCACAAATGTGAAGAAGGAATCTATGTGTGTCTAGGTGAACAAGCGTGAATGCAAATTCCTACCATAGAATTATTGAATATGGTGAGATATTGGAAGACAGAGCTAGTGAATCTTCATGATGGACATGAATAGTTGTTGAAATTTATTTTAGAACAACAATATCTTATTAAAAAATTGACAGACAAATCCAATCCCAATACTATGGAAATAGTAAGAGAGGAAGAAAAGAGAGGAGATACATATAAGAAAAATGAGTTAAGAGGTCAATTAAAGCAAAGAAGAAATATATAAGGGAGAGGAAGGACATCATTTACCAAAATTTCATTTGAAGCTTGGGAACAAGCCAAAAATTGAGCTTCAAGGAGATTACAAAAAGATCATACCCTTAACCTATGATGGGGAACCTAAAGAAGCAACAGAAGCATGCCTTATAAATATAAACAAATATTTTCAAGCTTATGACTATTCTATTAAATTAGAAACTAAATTATTCACCTACTAATTATAGGGAAAACCTTCCTTGCGATGGAAAAATTAAGAATAGTGCATAATTTAGTGGGAATAATTTCAATGACCTTTCAAGAAAAAATTCTTACTTGAGTGATATTTCCATCCCAAGGCCAAGGAATTTCATGATTTACAACTTGGTTAAATTTCAATTGATGCGTTAGTGACCAAATTTACTCATAGTTTGAGATATGTACCATATATACGAGAATTAAAAGCTAAAGTATATCACTTTTATAATTTGTCTCCCTCTCTCTTTTAAGAAACAAATTGAGGACAATAATCCCAAAACAATGGATGATTCAATTAGGAAATAAAGAATATGCAATCTAAATGTCAAACAAACAAATGAAAACCTTAAAAATGGCCTAATAAGAAGGACATATTTTCCTAGGGTTGAAATGTAGGAAAACCTTGACTGTTTAAGAAATTTTGTAAGGGAATCAAAATTGAAACATCAATAAAAATATCATTCAGACCCAAAGAACATAGACTTAGAGACAAACTCGGTCCAAATAGACATAATTAAGTAATAAGGGGTTTAATGGGAATGATAAATAACCCTTAAAATGATGGGGTTGTGGAGAACCCCACTTGTTGTGGAATTGTCCTTACATTACAATAATTGTACAACATGTACAAAATGTTCGAAGGCCTCAACTGTTAATGATGTAGCAAGAAATATTTTGTGTATCAATTCAACTTTGGAAGAGTGTCAAGTTGAACATCGATCCACCTTTATGGAGACAAAAGGTACCATTTTTTAACCAATCCGTTTCTATATTGATACACTCTAGTGCTAGTTTAAGTTATGTTAGTCCAAAATACAAAAAATCATGGTTAGTCTAGTCATCTACTAGCACAAAAGGGAAAATCAATAATTGTGTGAGGACATCCCTAGTAACATTAAATGTAAACTAGATGACTATGAATTTGAACATTTTGCCTCTGGGTTGATTTGACATTTTGGTTGGGATCAGCTAGTTGGAGGAGCACGTGGAAATTATTAATTACCTTGATAAAACTATTAGCCCTACTTTATAAAATGGAAAAACTCAAGTTATAAAAGGTATACCTAGGCCCATTTTTGTGTACTAGATATCTTCTCTACAATTAAAGACGGCTGCAAGGAAACGATGACAATTGTTTTCCGTTCAAGTGGAAGACCACTTGTAGGATATGCCAGATAACTATTTGAATGAATTAGAAGTGATGTGAGACTATAAAAGTGTGTTTTGTAATTAGATTCATGGTTTACCACCTAAGAGATATAGATTTTTTATGGATTTAGTACAAGGAGAATCACCTATATCAAGGGCACCTTACAAATGAGTCTACAATAATTGATGGACCTAAAAATGCATTTACAAGAATTATTAAACAAAGGGTATATTAAATAGAGTGTATCACCATCGGGTGCACTAGTCCTATTTTTGAAGAGAAAATAAACATTTAGTATATGTATTGACTATGAATAATTAAATAAATTAACATTTAAAAACAAGTATCCCCTATCTAGAATTGATGACTTATTTGACCAAGTAAGGGGAGTGACTTTGTTTTTAAAATAGACCTTAGATTTGGTTATCATCAGTTGGGGATTAAGGAAGAGGACATCCGAAAGACTAAATTGCAAACTCGATATGAACATTATAGGTTTATAGTGTTTCCTTCCATATTTACGAATGCAATTTATACCTTCATGTGTTTAATGAAAAGTGTCTTCAACAAATGTTTGGAAAAGTTTGTATTAATATTTATATATTATATATTGATTTATTCAAAGACACTAGTGGATCACACATGACATTTGGAAATAGTGCTAAAAACATTACATGAACATTAACTCTATGCTCAGTTCAACAAATATTAATTTTATCAAGGCAATATATAATATCTAGGACATGTGATATCTAATGATGGGATAACAATGGATCCCAAAAAAGGTAAAGGACACTTTTAACTTACTAATCCCTAAATATGTGGAAGATTTAAGTCCATTCATGGGCACAACTATATGATATCATAGATTTCATAATATGATTTTCAAAAATAGCTTATCCCATAACCTTCTTGTAGAAGAAAGGGGTAAAATTTGAGTAGATTTCGAAATTTAACCAAAACATTGATTAGTTAATTTTTTTTTAATTATTATTGCATCGATGCTGAAATTGGTAGACAATGATAAGGAATTTGTAATGCGTACATTTTATTTTTTCTTAAGGTTTTAGGGGTGTGCTCATGTGAGAAGATCATGTGGTGTCTTATGAATCCTTAAAACTAAAGGAGCATGAAAGAAACTATGCAATTTATGACCTTGATTTATTTGTTGTCATCCACAAAATTATAATGTGGAGACACTACTTAATTGGTAAGAAATTTACCTTAGTTACTCATCATGTAAGTTTAAATATTTTTTCAACCAACTTGACATGAATGTCAAACACGCTAGATGGATTTTATTCCTAAGTGAATATGATTTCAACATTAAGCATATAAAAGGAAGATAAGACATGGTAGTAGATTCATGAAGTCAAAGTCTAAAACAAATTTGTGAAGAAACAATGAGTAAATATTAAACACATTTCGTTAAACAACTCAAAATGGGAGCATTATAAGATGAGAGTTATAATTACATTTCTAAAAATATGAAAATTAAAATTGATCAAAGAAAAGAAATAGATTATGCAGTTAATGAAAGTGGGTTGTTAACATATAAAAATAGACTTTATGTTCTAGTTGTGGCTAGAATTAAATTGTTGATATTGGATGAAGAACACAAAATACCCTTCTTATCTCACTCAAGTTATTATAAAATGATCACCACTCTTAAATATGAGTTTTTTTGGCCTCGTAAAAGGATGTAGTTCAATATTTGGAAAAATTACAAGAATGTGAGCAGGTGAAAGTAGGACATAAACACCCAACAAGATTATTGATGCCACTTCCTATACCAGAATGGAAGTGGGAGTTAATTTCATTAGGCTTTGTTATTGGGTTACCTAGGACTCGAGAGAAAATGACTCTATTGTAGTTTTGGTAGACAACTTGTCTAAGGATGCTTATTTCATACCTATTCAATCTACTTATAGAGATGTGGAGGTGGCAAGATTTTTCATGAAAGAAACTTTTAGAATTCATAGAATACCAAAGACAATGACATTGACCAAAGATACAACATTCACTTCAAATTTTTGAAGGCATTGTTTATTGGAATGGGTACGCAACTATGTTTTAGCCCTACATACCATCCACAAAAAAATGGGAAAACATAAAGGGTTAATAAATTCCTTGAAGTCATGTTATGCATATAATTTGTTATCACTTAGAACTAAAAGTTTGATGCATATAATTGCCTATCCTAGTTTGATGACAAAGGTCTATGTTAAAGTTGATTTCATTTTATTTTTCTCACTTAGGATTTGGAGTTTTAAAGGTTTTTAACTTAAATCATACTCCACTCCTATTGGTTCTCCTCCACCCATCATAATTCCATAGTCATGTCTTGTCCTATCCGAGTCACCGTGTCTTTTAGTGATTTCGCAGCGTAATCTCATTTGCCCATTTCGTAGCGCAATCATGGTTTAGCAGTTTCGCAGCGCGTCATGATTAGGCAGTTTCGCAGCGCATCATTAAAAATTATAACTAACAGCACTACGAAATCATGGATTCGTGCATTTCGCAACGAATCTTTCCCGAAATGTCAAGTCTGTAGGTGAGTCATCATTTGTGTCTACTCATGTCAGTTTGTGTACCTCTTGTATCATGTCTGAACGTTCATTTGCCACTACTCTACCAATAGACTGTTGATATGCACAGAAATATCATTCCCAAGAGATTTTTCCGTGCATAGACCTTAATGATGGTCGTAAGTGTTGCATGAGTGACCAGTCTGCCCGTTTATGTATTGAAGTGTTTCAATTTGAATTTCAAGCGAGGCTGATTTCAAGCGAGACTGATTACAAGCGAGGCTGAAAAAAAAAAAAAGGTAGCTGAATCACCATCTCGACCGGAGCTGTTAGACTTTGTGTGTGAAAATCTCGAAGGGAAAAATGGAGAGAAAAGAGCACAGATCTGGTAAATGTCAGAGGAATGAACCTGAAGGCCTGGACATAGCCTTGAGGGATGAAGGCGTGAAGAAAGCGTTCAAAGATGCCGGGTGCTGGAACTTTTGCAAAAAACTACAAGGAGGACATGCATAGGTAACTAAGGAATTTGCGCTAAACTTCACTGGTTTAAATTCGAAGATAGCTATGCTAGAAGTATAGGTTTCTCCAGAAGTAATAGCTGCTGTAACAGAGATCCCAAGAGGACGGGAAGAATGGTTTAAAAATTTTAAATTCGATATGAATCCTTGTAAGGAGTTTTTAAAGGAGGCATATGTAAATGAATACTTAACAAAAGCAGTGCCCATAAATTATGTCAAGGAACATTATGCTCTTCTTCTCACCTGCATACATAAATACTTGACCTGTGAAGGAAGGTACAATAAGGTCTATTCTTACCATTTTAAACTGCTCTTGCATTTCATCGGGAAGGTCTCCATAGACATTCCTTTTTATTTATTTCGCAGTTTGAGTAAGATGTGTGATAAGGTGCAGCTGAGGAAAGAGGACTGTGAAACCTCTTTATTTCATCATGGTTTGATTAAGTT
>APFE030407731.1:40896-56044 GCA_000404065.3 Pinus taeda
TACGGATGGAGTTTTTGAGCTCCAGATTCGGCAGCCCATAGTTTGGTCCATGGTACTCTTAACTATTATAGCTTATTTAAAGGTATTCTTCACTAATGTGAGATATTCATTGTAACAAAATCTTTTAGTTAGATCAAAGTAAATCCTAATTTCCACCACAAATAACCCTAAATATTCATTGTAACAAAATCTTTTAGTTAGATCAAAGTAAATCCTAATTTCCAACACAAATAACCCTAAGAAAATTTCACTTTTGATTTGACAAATAAAACCACTTAGTAAAGGTGCACTTAATAGTCACATATTCTAGGTAAAAATTGGGAAAAATATCTTGGACTCACTTTTTTTACATAGTCTAAAAAGATTAGAAAATTTCGGTATGCTTTGTATGTTATTCCTTTTATTATATATGTTTAAAATTTTACTATTGAGTTTGAAGAGAAATGTGAGCATGAAAAAATAAAATCCAGTGCATGCAATGCTACATTTAATTTATATTTTTTTGTCCTCATTAAAATTTATTAGGGTTGCTAAGTTTAGACTACGTCAAGCATTGATTTTAACCTCCGCATGAAATTCATTGGAATATTTCTCCCAAATGCTTATAACTACTTAGTTTATATACAATTGCAATTATTTTTTATTTAAGTATTCAAATGATAATATTAAAAACAAAATTAAACTAGGGATAACTAATATCCTTGGTTAATATATTCTTATTGCGGTTTAGAGTATATTAGGGGAGCTTATTGGGTTTTACAGTCTAACAACAAAGCTTCAAGTAGAATATATTAATTATCAATCTTATATTGTTAAACCAACATAAATCATCTTAAGCTTTGATTATATAAACACTGAAAAGATCAATCTTTCGAGATGAAACCTTTCTCGAATTTCACTAGAGAGGTTGCACCATAAGTATTTATCCATCTCGACGCTTGATAGATCAAAGATAAGAATATCTAGTTGGCATTAAACTAATTAATATAATTTTTTTTTTTTATAATACTTATTAAATTTTTATTAACTGACCTCATAGCTATTTATTTAAATTTACAATAAAACTACCATGAATATCGATAATATTACAATAAATAAATAACTTACTTATATAAATTTTATAAATTTTTTTAATGTATATTTATTTGTGTTCTCATATATTAGTCTATTTGAGTAAGTAGACTTAAATAGACATTTTGTATGGAAATCATAATTAAATTCAGTAATAATATTTTAAAAAATATTATAGTGTTTTTTTTAATGGTTTTTTTATGTAAATAGTCTGTATTTTCTTCAAATAATATATTACATGTTAAGTCTATGAATTTTGGAATGGTTAGTCACTTGTAAAACTAGACTATATACATCATTTTAATCTCTTCAAAAAACTAGAAAATAAAATATTTCTAAAAGATGAAAGAACAAAAAGATATATGTTAAAAACCAAGCCTTTAAGGCCTTCAAGAGAGTGAGAAAATAATTGAGAGATAAAAACATGGAAGCATAATATTAAGGAACCAACTATTTAGAACTATGACTTAAGTTTTACAGTCATCTGAAAAAATTCAGCCAGTAATTCTTGGGCATGGATTTTCTTTTAACTATGTTATCATTCTATCAATCGTTTCTTTTTGCTTCTTTGTCTAATTTTATTACAATTAGTTCCACCATAATGTTGTGTACCCTCTTACTTTAGTCACTGTATTCACCTTCTATTCATCTTCCCCATCTTCATAATCAATGTACTTATCCAATGTGGTGATCTAGTCAAGCAACTTTTCCACACCTAAGTCACCACGAAATGGTGCCTTTGTCTTTGACCTAGATCCTACTTTGGTAAACAAATTTATCAATCATTTATTTATTTTCTCTCTTCTTAGAGATATTTTGATCTCCTCTTCTGAGCTATGAATATCTTCGCTCTCTCTGATGTCTTCCACATCAAGTTCTATTGCCTTTATTGTTTCCATGGATTTCATTATTTGTGGAGATGCCTTAGTTCTAACCCTATTTCGTCATCCATTCTATTTATCTCTTAGCCTCCCATTCTAGGTGACATACATGTAGCAGTCGTTCTATTATCTCTGTAAAGTTTTTTATAGAGCCTCAAGCACTATAGAGCTTCCCTGATCTAATATCACTCCAACATAATGGTAGACATTGTATTCCCTTTCATTGTTTTGCTTCCTTGTGGCACTATGCTTCTCAAAGGACCCAAAATTTTGTTGGTCTATGCACAGGACAAAAGCCTCAATTCTTAGGGCATATTAATGATCCAACACAACTTCATTTTGTAAATCCTTGACCTAGATTAAACCAAGTACTGCTAAAATGTTGTTGATTGACATTGTTATCAATGTTGGCATATGCCTCAATGGTCATGATTCACCAACACAGATCTACCTCTTATAAGGGTGTAAACCTATTACATTAAGAAGGATGAAGGGGATCCATATTTGTAGGTCCCATGTGATGTTTTGTCAAATCAATCAATGGTGAAGGTTTCACAACACAAATCCATGACTTGCAAGGGGAGTAAGTTCCCTTATGCCAACAAGGAGGGGGTTTGCACTCATGCTTCCCTCTCTCTTGAACATTGCATGGAAAAAATACACATGTGTTCCCTAGCGAAGAAAAAATGCACCAACTTATTGTTTCCCTTACCTGTGACTCAATTCCTTGTTTAAGTACTCTGCTTCCTCTAACTATGAATTCCAGTGCTTTACGCGTACTTCTGCTAAATGAATATTCAAGATATCAACCTTAGAAGGGTCTCCTATGACTGACCATTGAGAAAACCTTCCCAACAACAATGTTTTTAAGTATAGGTTATTTTAATATAGCTTCTTGAATTAGCTTAAGCAAGGAAAATCACATATTATGACAACAATTCATGTATAGATAATAATATAATTACTTCTCATTACATAGGCTCAAAACATGCACATTCAAACAAGGAATACATAATATATTATTTTAGATAATTACATAGGTAGGTTGATATTTCAAGGTCCCTGGGGAATGCCCAAGAACCAATACTCCTATCTTTTATATCTCTCTACCTAAAAAAGAATCATATCAAGGAAAAATGGTATAAATAATGATCATTTTACAAGGATTACATTTGTCTTTAATTGTAGAACATAGAGACCACCTCATACTACTATTTATTTACATTTGTCATTTAAGGATACTTTTGCAAAACTAATAGATACCTATGGTGAAAATACATTTTAAATCAAATATGCTACATACCAAAATAAAAGGAAAATTATGTGTATTTCCATTACATCAATAACCATTGATTTAAAACTAAATGTTTATTAGATATTTAAAAAGATAAGAACAAAACCTTATCTCACATAAAAAGTAGAGTTAGATTTATTTTGCAGTTCTAACTAGAACCTCAATTTCCCCAAATGATTAAAGTGAGGGTTCATGGTTTAGTATTTAGTATAAATTCTGAGGATGATATAAACTTAGCTTAGCAATCATCATATGAGCCATAGAAATTTGTCCCTATCATTTCATATTTTTTACATTTTTCCAAAAATCTTGCAAGGATAACCTAGAGTTTCACTTATTAATTAGTGCCCACCTTGCAAGGGACTATAGCATTGGCTTCACGGTCAAAGTATATTGACTCTCCATTATTTTGACAAGTTCTTGTAATTTTAACGAAAGTTTCAAGAAAATGTTGAATATTTTTATTTTACCATAAACTCAAAAATAATTTTCTAATTTCTGGAAATCTTATCTCTAATTTTCCATTGGCTAAGGAAGACATGATGCCGCGTAATTCCCTTTGTGGAGGGAGATTTACTTGGGTATTTGTTAGTGCCTACAAAGCATTTTGAAATAAAAAAGGTTAATTTTGTGAGTGTCTATTTTGTTAATGAGTTCTCTGACATGGTTATGCTTGACACTACTACTACTCTACTCAATGATCCAAAATTGATGGACTCTTAGGTCACATACATAAGTGAGGCAATGTTGGGGGGGGGGGGGGGTGGTGGGTGGTGTGGGTGGAGTTGAACTGATATGTAGAGGAATCATAAAGGGTGTGTGGAGAAATTATGTGAAAGGGAGTATGTTAAAGAGAAAGGACTATATCAAGTCAATATTTCTTCCTCCTAATTTCACATAAGGCTAATTTAATACGTAGAGTCGAAGCATGGGAAAAAATGTTAATTTTGTGAGTTCCCATTCCATTAGTGACTTCTTTGAGATTGTTGTGCCTGAAATTACTATTACTCTACCTAATGACACCATAAAAAATACGACTAAAGGTCCCTTACATAAGAGCATGAACATCTGGGGTGGCAGTGAACAAATATTAAGATCTTTATATTAATTTAATATGAAATTGCAACTATTTCGTTACATGGAGAAAGCATGTGTAGGAAGTGTGTGAGAAAGGGTGTGTGGAGAAATTGTATGAGGGGGAGTTTGTTGGAGATAAATGATTATGTTGATTCAAGACATATTCCTCCACACTCATAACAAAGTATATCTTGAAATTTTAATAAATTACTCCACGCATTAGGTGAAAACTAGTCCATCTTAGCCATTAATAATCCTGTTCATAATAACTAATAATCAGTTTCATTTACAAATTATTCCAATGTTTTGATTGTTCAAGGTTTTTCTTTTCCTAAATAAGGGACATGAATGTTTCCCCTCCCATATACTTCTATTCTACACATACCTCTTTTATTGTGCAGAGTGCAAACATGCAAGTGATGCTAAAGTAAAAAATTAATTCTAAATTAGAAATATAAGGCAATATGGTTTCAAGTAACTATTAAATTTAGCTAAATAACATTGTTTTCTAAAATAATTAATCTGAATGTGCAGAAGAATATCTCATTACACTCCTTCCATACATGTGCACAACCACACCTCCACACTCAGATCCACTAAACATAGATTTTAGAACCATATATCAGACCACCCACGAAGCAATTTCACTAGAGCTCTTATGTAGGGGAAGGAAAAAGGTTGTGTGTGAAGTGCAAGAGAAAGGGTGTTTTGAGAAATTATGTCTGAGGGAGTTTTTTCAAAAGTAGGCACTATATCAATTGAAGATTTTTTCCTCCACTCTTGGCCCAATGTATATCTTAAAATTTTAATAAATTACATTTCACATAAGATGGAAACCAATCTAACTCTTTCTTTAAAAAGCTTGTTCAAAAAAACTGACAGTTAGCTTCATTTAAAAACTCTTCCACCATTGTTAAGAGACTGAGTTTTCTCATTTCATCAATAGGAAACATGAACTTTTCTCCTCCCACATACTTCTACCATATACCTACCTCTTTAATTTTGCAGAGCGTAGAAGTGTAAGCAATGGTAAAGTTAAAAATTAATAAAAAAATTAGAAATATAAGGCAATATTGGTTCAAGTAACTATCAAATTAAGTAATACATAAATTTTCTTTTTAAATAATTAATCTAGAGTTGTGGAAGAAGCTTTCGCTCTCCTCCTTCCATGCTTGTGTAGAAAAAGACCTTCACATTCAAATTGATTGAACATAGTCTTGAGAACCGAACATCAAACTACCAAAAAAGAAATTTCAAAACAACTCATTTGCATCACGATATCAAATAAAATTCTCCCACATCAACATAGTAGTGAACATAGTTGATTGTCCACCCTTATTTTGAAGGCTAGTGTTCAAACAATCGTGTTGTATGATTTTACATATTGTAAGTGTTTTTAAATCTCGGAACATTCGTTTTTCTATTTATTATGTTTAATTATTCAAGTTGGTTGGAACTGTTATTGTGAAATAATCTAATTCCTAGATATAATTTATTTGTTCTGTGTTGTAGCATCTTTTTATATATTACAGTTCATGAGAGTCCAATTCGAGTCCCCATTGGAGAAAAGGAATTTACTTTTACGATTTAAGTATAAATATTTTGATAAGTTCTTTACGCAACAATGATTATGCTTTGGACCATAACTTTGTATTCAATATTTGTTTCAATTTTGATTACTATTTTAAAATACTGAGTCTGTTTACCATTTCTCTAAATAATTATGAGATAACATTTCATAATGGATGTTGTATACATCTGAATTCTTTAACGTTTTGCAAAAACATTAATTGAACATATGTTTTCGATATTTTCTTTGAGATTTGATATATCACCTTGTTGTTTATAGATTCCAACTTATGCTAAGTGTAAGGTACCATTTATAGAAGTGTGTGGAGGGGGGAAGTATATGTTATGTGCTTTGAACACTCATTCTCTCATAAAACACTCCTTCCTCATATGCATCACAAAGACATTTAATTTAATATTGTATGATAACTATTTAATTGAGAAATGTCAAATGAAAAATGCATTTTGTATTTGGGAATCTCAAATTAAACAATCCCACATAGAAACAATAGTGGTGAAAGTTAATCACATACCCTTATCTCGCGCCCAATATACATGTAACCAAAAATTTTCATGACTCAAAATTTTGTACTTCCTTTCAGTATAAATTTTAAAAAATGTTATATTTTTAATCTTTTAGAGTTATGTGAAGTGTGAAGGTACAAAAGAGTATTTCATTGTGCTTCATTTGTACTCATACATAATGACACTTCTAAATTCAAAGTTACTAAACATTTTTTTGGAAAAAGGACATTGGACCACCAACAAAGCAATTTCTAAAAAGATATTTTGCATCCTTGTATCAAATAAAACATGCCCATGTTGATAAAGTAGTGCATACAATTGGTTGCCCACCCTTATTTTAGATGTATGGACATTGTAGATGAAGGCTTTTGTTATGTACTACACACACTCAGTTCTAACAATTTTTTAATCATATTATTGTTATTATTACTGCTACTACTTAGTCTTTAAAACATATCATGAAATTTGAAAGGTAATGTGACAATTCTAATTACTAATTCCATTTATTCTCTTTAAAGTTTCATTGATAAGATGTTAAAAATAAGATATCATGAATAACATATCACATTTAGTTCATATATTAAACATACGTTGAGAATTTAAAAGGTAATTTTAAAATTGTAACAACTAGTTCTTGTTACGTCATTTGTAGTATCGTTGACCACGTGTTGATCATGTAATTTTTAGTATACAAATTTCCAACACATGTTTTATTAATTTTCAGGGAACCTAGTGTCAATTTTTTTTCTTTAGGTTGTACGGTGGTCATTCTAGTAGTTGCATGATGTGAGGTATCTACAACCTCATTTAAACGCAAGTTAAAAATGTGTGCTATCTTTTCAGGTAAGTGGTGTGTCCTTCCTTCTGTATGTGCCTATTTAGAATGTTTATACAATATATATTACAAACCTATAGTAATGAAGTGCATAGTTCAAGAAGTTAATAATATGCGAGTGTGAGAAACATTTACACAATATATGTTACCGTCATGTGGATGTAAGGTCTGAATTTATTTTGTGCTATGAAATTAGAACCTGTTTTTTTCCTTATTTCTATATATTTGATCGAATTCATATATTTGGAGCAAGCAAGATGAACACAAATAGAATATATATAGTTGAATACAATGATTATTTTGCTACAAGGTTTGTTTTTGTTCTATTTATTGTCATTTGATTATTAAATTATATAACTCTCCCATATATATATAATATATATATATATATATATATATATATATATATATAATATATATATATATATATATATATATATATATATATATATATATAGATAGATTTTTGTGCTATAACTAAAAATGACACTTTTTAAATTTTCAAGAAATATGTAATGCTTAGAGACTCAAATCTAGGAGAACAAAAACAAGGAAAAAGGTAATTTGAATAGTTCCATAAAACATTTATGCATTTCTACATTTGTTAAACTTTTAGTTTAAAATATGTATATCCATCTTTAAAACTAAATCCATTTACTATTTTACCTATATAAATAGAAATCATAATCTATTGGGTAATTATGAACCTAATATTGGAATATACATTAGCAATGACTTTGTGATATCTAGTTTGTCTTCATGAGCTAATTATCAAATACTATCAATTATAATGTCCTTTGAAGTAGTGATTTGAGTGTAATATTTGTGAAAATACAAATAATATTAGATTCTGGACTAGTCTTAAATAAAGATATTGTCAGTTATGTGATGATAGAGATGGACGAAGAAGAAAAAATAACATTGAACATAATTACAAAAGTAAATATCACATAAGATAGAATGAAAGGTGAAAAAAATCATGTAAGAAAGAGAAGAGAAATCTATTTTTGTCTAGGTTTAGCTAATTATAAACCATATTTCTTTTTTTTTTCTTGAATTAATTTCAATACAATGATCATGACTAGGAAAACAAATTGAGTCTATTCCATTATTGTTGAAAGATACCATTAAAAACATAACATGAATAATTTTCCATGGCAGTGTCAATTACATGTTGACATTTTTAGGACAACTTAAAAAAGGCATAGACAATAGTTCATGTAGACTTGGTAAATAGGAAAGCAAAAATGGAAATAACATTTTTTCTACCAACACAATTTATCAAACAATGTGAGGAAAAACTTATTGCAAATGTTGTTGTTTCTATTATAATTTTCAAAATAATTCCAAAGATCAAATATGGTAGTAATGATCGTGAGAAAACTATTTCACTAAATAACTTTTGCATTATATAAAACATTTTTCTTGATTTCAAAGAGTACCAATTTTTCCCAAATATAATGACTGCAAATTTATCTTCTAGCGAAAATCTATTTTTATTTGGCACAATCCATGCCATTGCAAATTTAGCAATACACACATGGATGGAATGTGTTCTAGAAATCAAAGTTGAGAATGCAAATCAAGACAATGTAATAGTCAGCGTACATTTATTTGAATGTTTTAACGATAGAAAATTATTGTTCATCTCTTATACATTTTACATGTATTGATTTACAAATACTTCATATGTGACAGGTTCATGTACACCACAAAATTCTTCCAACATATCTTTCAATCAAAAGAAAAATGCAAGAAAACATGTTTCCACTTGTCTTGTTAGAAAATATAGTTAAAAAATAAGAAAAAGATTTTAAACCTCATAATCCACATTAATATGTTCATTGAAAATAGAAAATAAAGTGGAAAGTTTAATAAAAGTACTTTCTTCGATGAGTGAAGGATTCCCATTAAGTAAAGAGCAATTAAGAATTCATTTACTTAATATGAGTTGAAAACATTAAAATTATTCAAATTTATAATTGGAGTGTACATCAAAACAAATTATGTTCTTCAACTTTCTATTGAATAATTTAGATTATGAAAACACATGAGTATGGTCAACAAAGAATAATTAAAATATAAAATGATAGATGCACTTCACCAAAAATTTGACACAAGAATCTTGCGAAGGAGCTTTATGTATTACTTATAAGCCCAATGATGTACAATAGCTTTCTTAGATGAGAAAACCAAATCTCCACACTTCGAAAGGATAAATATTTAAACGCTTATTTACAAAATATCCTATGATAACCAATAGAGTTGTAATTTAGGAATTTCAAAAACTAATTATGTCTCTAATTTTAAAAAATATAAAAAAACTTGAACTACCTAGGTTGCTAGAAATATTTTTGTGGATGTTGTTGATTTGGCCCTTGATTTTTTCTGCATTGTTTGTCCTCCTGCTAAAGAAGAATTGATTTTCTACTCAAGTAACTCGCATAATTTTTCCCACCTGTCTTCACTTGGAATTGATAATTTCAGTAACTTCCTATAAATTTCATCTACCTCTATATATTAGGAAAAGGTGGTCTTAGTGATAAAAATATATTCAATTTCATGCTGGATGTATAGATCAAATTTGAATGCCTGTAGGAAGGCTTTCCCTATTATAGTCCCCTTTATTCCTACAAATTTGGTATGGGCTTTCGCAATGGTCATCAATTTTTGGCTCTAGTCAGATAATGTCATTAATGTGTCATTCAACACCAACAAACCTGGAAGTCCCTTTTGACTGAGGACCTTAAAATTGTTGAAGAATCCTTAGACAACATTCTCCATAACTTGACACTTTTTCTTCAGCTGCGACATATGATTTATGTTGGTTAATAACTTCTTAATTTCTAATATGGTCTCGATTCTATCTTTGATTTCCAGTTCTTCTAACTCATATATGCTTTTATAATTTATAAATTTGATGAGGTTTGTGGCTTTAGTTGGCATGTATTGTAGCATTCCCCTAATTTCTTGAATGGCTCATTTGGATTTTTGAATGAGATCCTTTTGCTAAAAAAAAGTCTATATTAATGGCTAGATCTCTGTCATTAATTTTTTGATATCTATCCATATATTCTCCTTAGCTTGAGTTAAGGTATGAGTCATGGAAAATTCATTTTCCAATTGATGTATCCTTTGCATCAATCTTTGGGATTTCTGTACCTCTGTCACTTGAGATTTCTCAATTATCTCCTTCTGTTCCTATACAATCCTTACTAGCCCTTGTATTTTCTTGATTTACACCCCTTGTAAATACATGTCTTCCATGGCTTTTACCAGTTTATTTGGATCATCAAAAGTTGGTGCAAGGGGTGTTGTAGATGTAGAAACTCTTATAGTGGTTGTTGTAGCCATTGTTGTTGTAGTCAATCTCGAAGCTCATGTTTCGACTATTGTTACAAGATGTACTACATCAACTGGGATTATAGCTATTTTTGCATTATATTCTTTCCCCTTTATTAGCTTCTCCATTTCTGCTGCTATGTCCCTTATCTATGCATTCTTCTCCATAATTAATCTGAGCATGTCTTCATTTTGGCTCTCTATTTTCCCCACTTCTTTTTCTTGTGGATCCTCAGTCGCTGACATTTTCAACTATTTTCTAAGTGCTTCTATGTCAAAATTCTTCTTCTTAACTATTTCTTATGCTATCTTAACATTGCTTGGGTCATATCGTATCTTAATCACCATGTATTCCAACGATTTTATATTATTATATTTTTCTAAAGGAGAAATTTTTTCAAGTTTTAATTGGGATTGATTATTAGTAAGGGATAACTGCAATTTGGAAGTAGGAATTTTAGTACTTGTCAATGTAGAATAGATCATCTCCCCAATCTCCCTATGCATGTCCATCTTATCTACAAGGTTGACATCCTTTGTATCAAACTCAAATGTATTTTTCTTGTAAGATGCTACAGATTTAGGGTGGAGGACCCATGCCTGCAAGCATGTCATCTACATTCTTCCCTTATTAGTGTTAAAGGCTGACAAGAGCCTATGTTGACTTTGAGAAGCTAATCTCTATGTTTTATTTCCCTAAACTTCAAAGATACTTGTTTCCCTTTTACCTTGGATTAATTCTGATGTTTGTGCTATATCTGGATTCTCTTGTGAGACTACAGAGAATAGATATCCTGTAACTCTGCTATCCCTTGCTAGAAAATGTGAAGTCTTGAGTATTATAGGAGCTTGTCGTACTCCTTATTTTGAAAAATATTAGGATTTGTCCTTGCTTTGCTAATTTAGATTTTGAATTCTTTGGCTCAAACCTCTATGACTAAAGGATATTCTTCTTCCCATGGCCTTTTATCTACTTTTTCATGAGGTGGGAGTTTGTGAAGTAGTAGTAGAAAGAAGCTGCTCCTTTGCCTCCTATAGAGTATGTTCTTCTCAGTCATCTTGGTTCATATATTTCCCAATTTCAAGCCCTTGGGTGTGAACATATGGAGTGGTTTTTTGTTCCACTCTTAGTTTAGAGATCATATAAAATGGGTCATTTGACCAAGTGACACTCAAGTGAAAATTCATCTGTTTTACGAGGATATTTACCTTTGCTCGTACTTTTATACTATTACAAATAAATTGTCCTATCTAAGCCTTTATTTTGCACTGTGATTTCTTCTTAGCTGACACAAAATGGACCTCAATTTAGTATATCATTTGCCTCATGTATTCTAAAGAAAAGAATTCTCATTGGTAGATACTTGGGCAGTTTATAAGGTGGCATCTCACACCCATGCACTCTTATTTCAGTGTAATTCTAGTATAAATACTAGTCACCTGTTCTATCCTACTCACTTAGGTATAAAATCTTCTTAATCTCTGCACTGACCCCGGGTACCATCTCACTACTAAAAAAACATGTAGCTGGATGAATAAATCGATCAATAAAGTCTTTGAATTTGTATTCTTATGAGTTCCTTCTTGGCATGGAAGTCTAAAAAATGACCAAGTGTGGCTCCCCTTGTTCATTCATATTTTGTACTGCAAAGGGGAACTTGTCTGCTTGATAAAATAAAAACATATACATAAGAATAGAGGCATATCAAAACTTCCCTTTAGTTTGAAGCTTAAGGAATTGTTCATGAATGTTGTCAGCAAGGAACTGGATAAAATTCAAAATTACTAAGGGATTTTCTTCAGTGGAGAAAATGGACAAAAAACCTAAAATAGGTTCATCTACTCATTCATCTAAATAATACCCTTTAAAACATGAGAGTATGGGAATTATTTTCTTAGCTTTGTCAAGAAAAATGGAGGACGGATATGGAGGATTATTTCTAGGGAATTGGGAATCTTCCAATAGGAAGATTTCAAAAATCTTGGGTCTTTGGGTAGAGGTCAATTTCTAATATAATTCATTTAGGGCTTCCACTGAGAAAGGAATAATGGATTCATTCCAGGGGATCTGCAATATTTGGTTAATTTATTGAGGGGTAATTGTGAATAGAATTTAACCATTATGGGCCACAATGGCTCTCTGGTCTAGTAAATAACAAGCTTACAATTTAAGGAAAAATTCAATGAAGTGATGGGTTTGGGGAAACATGTAGAGGGGTAAATTGGATTCCCAGAGGCCAATTTCATCACTTTGGTCAAGGAATATGTCTTTGAGCAAGAAGTGTAATTCGAATAAATAAAATTTGCACTTTGGCTATGAGATTTTATAATCTTTGTCGACTAGGGGGATGTGATCAAGGTTAATTGATGGGGGAATGATAATATTATCACTATTTACATTCATTTTTCTCTTGGGAGCCATATTAGGAATTTTAAAGAAATCTGTAATGGGTGAAGAGTTGTATAATTCTCCTAGGAAAACCTTGTAAATGGAGCTTGGCAATGATGGTGAAGTTGGTGCCATGATGTCCTTGTTTCTTGCTCAGTGTTGGGAGAATTTTCCTGTACGAAATGAAATTAAGAAAATGAAAAAGAGCACCCGTGGGATCAAATTGAGAAAAAGTGATCCAGGTGGATGTTGGTGGCCACCCACCTATCCCATTTGGACCCCCACTATTGTCTCTTTCAGCTTTTTCAGTTTACTTAATTGTAGCACAATTTACTATTTTTAGTAGTTTTTTTCAGGTCCTAAACTTCTGGAGTCGTTTTGAGGCCCTAAATGACGTTCTTTGGGAAATATTGGGGCAACATGAGTCCACGGACTGATGTTTCCCTTCCCAAAGTGGTAGTTCTCGGATAGATCTTTCTAACGAGCTATCATACGCGTCAAATGGAGATCATATACTAAAGTTACGACCCCGGGAAATTGATGTACCAATTTACCCAAAACCAGGCCCACAATTTGGCGTTTCATATTCTAGGGTTAGGTTTTGGAATGTGAAGGGTTTTCCATTGTTTCTCAAGAATAAATAGGCCTTCAAGCCTCATTTTAACATAGTTTGGAATAGTTCAGAGGCATGTAACTGCCACATCTCTTCTCAGAGATAAGCTACCATCACCCTAGCTGGTTTATTTCCATTTTTGGTTGTAAGCATATTTTGGTATTTTCTATTAATGAAATGAAGCATTATTTCCACTGCATCTTTGTGTATATGGTTATATCCGTATTTTATTGCGTTCCTGTTTAAATCCGGATCAGTGGTATTAGAGTGGTCTTCTTGTTCTCTGTTTTTCTTTGCATGTCCCCAACGAGGTCGGGCTATAAGGAGTTAGGGCTTGAACTGGTCAAACCTTTGCAAGACCAGCCTCGCAAATCCCGACGGCCTCCCATGGAGGATGAGAAGAAAGATGAGGGGGCAGGAGATCCTATCAAAATATTTCTCAAAGAAGCCCTTGAGCGACAAAGGAACGCGATGATGGATAGCTTTGCATAGATCCTTCAGCGGCTACCTAGAGGTGATGCATTAGCTTCCAGCAGCTACTCTAGAAACGCCATGCCCTTTAAGGTACAAGTTAATTTTGAAATCCCCATCTTCGAGGGTAAAATAGACGCAGATGTCATAGATAAATGGTTAAATATGCTAGAGGGTTATTTTTCTCTTCATGAATTTTCAAGTCGGGAAAAGATTGTTTTCGCTCTTCTCAAAGCAGCCCCCCACATCAAGGACTGGTGGGAAACCTACTACGAGCAGAAGGATGAAAGTAACGGCTCACTATTTTCAGCCGCACCCACTTGGGATTCATTCCAAGATTCCATCAAGGAGTAGTACTACCCTGTCAAAAGCTATGAGGACAAATACATCAAATGGACCACACTGCAGCAAGGACAAGACCAAGATGTGTCGGAGTTCACAAACATTTTTCATACACTTCGCACATAGTTGGGTATGAAAGATTCTGAGCTGCATCTGGTACTCAAATACCGCAGCTGCTTGCACAGATACATCCAGGAAGAGATGGAGTTCTTGAACATCTCTCCACTCGGCACATCATACTGATATGCTGTCAAAATCGAGCAAAAGTTCAAACAAAAGAAGCGAGACTTTGGATCTACAAATCCGAAGCCCAAAGGACAAAGCCAGGGCAGGGTGACCCAAGAAAACCCGTCGAAGCCACAAGAAAAGAACAACACCACGAAATTGAAGAAGGACACAGGAAAGTGGTGTGAGTTCCACAAGAGTCCCACTCATAACACAAGTGAGTGTCGGACCAAGCAGTCATTGGTGGCCAAGTTGAAGGCTTCCGAATCAGATACATGTTCTGACCCTGAGCCAGAACCCGACAAGGAGAATGGCAAAGGGAAGCAGATCATTGATGCGGATACCAGTGCCACTGTTGCCACTACTAAGATCCAGAAGAATGAGCCCGAAGAGCCAGAGGAGGGGGAACGTCTTTTCCACTCACAGATGTGGGTGAAGGGTTCGCCGCTGCAATTCATTGTCGACAGTGGCAGCCAAAAGAACCTCATTTCAGCAGAGGTCGTGAAGCGGTGGG
>APFE030407740.1:0-12897 GCA_000404065.3 Pinus taeda
ACAGGCTTCGTACTTTAGGGGGCAATCTGTTACACTGAATTTTGTCACCTTGACTATCTGCAGTTTATATGGCCCCATTAATAGCCATATTGTCCTCTTTGTCAAGCCCCATACCACTGCTCTTCATGTCAAAACTTCAAAAAGAGAGAAAGTCACTTAAAAACATGTTTATCTCTGGGTACGCAGGTTCTCTCTACCTTGTGCCTGCGTGTACGCATCCCAAACACACTGTTCCTGCGTACTTGTACGCTCTGTAAGCCAAAGGATGGGTGCGTACCCCTGTAAAGGTCAAAAGGCGCGAGTTTCATCTTTAAAAAAGTTACTTGTGGTCACTTCTAGAGCCTTCTAGAAGAGTGTTTGACGTGTATTGAGCACCTCCAGATGGTTCATGCATCCCTATGATAGAGGAGCTTATCCCATCAAGAGAGGAGCTACCCCATCCAAAAGAGGGAGTATCCCATTGATGTTGGAACTGAATAACCTCTTCTAGAATACTATAAATACAGGCAATGGGCCAAAGGAGGGGAGGTTGAAAGCTGAACATTCTAAAGGGTAAATGCTGCTGGAATTAGGACTTCCATTGTTGACTTGTGAGGAGAGATCACTATCCTTCCTTGTTGCCATATTGGGAGTGGGTGAGATTGTCAAAGTAGAGGAAATCTCTTGTTGGACCCTGGGAGGAGCTTGCACAACACCAAGGCTCAGGTTGTAATGGTTCCTTTTTTGTTTCTTAATACAAATAAGTCCATTCTTCTCAATGATTTGTTGTTAATGAATTATTTCATGTACTCCTTGGTCTATGTGATGAATATGCTTTGTTTTATGATGAATATTCAGGTTTTATGTAATCGTTTGCTTTGTTAGTGTATGCAGGTCTTAAAGTGAAGGAGGAGCTCATCTGGATCAGCAAGGCTGGACTGCTACAACAAGCGTTGGACCTAAGGTAAGATCGGAAAACACTTGAGTTCTCATAAAATAATGTGTGTTTAGAGAAGGATTGCTCTTGTTTGGTTTGTTTGTCACTAGAGAGTCTTAGACTCCTAGGGAGGTTAGGTTTGTCCGCAAAAATAACTCTTTCCGCATGACATTATGCTTTCCAATCTTTCGAACTACGTGCGGCTCTCTTGGCGTAGTCCCAGCGCATCTGTTAATGAGTTCCTATAATCCTTTTACAGCCTTACTGTCGCATAGTAACTTCATACATGTTTCCAGGAACATCGTGAGCATAGATGGGTCCATCTTCAGCTCCAGTCTATCTTTGCTTCTTGAAGTGGAGGCATCAACGAAGCTCTTCTTAGCTTCCATAAAGGTTTCCCAGGTGCACTCCAAATCAAACTCCGCTTCTTTTACCGGAGCTTTGCGAACCCAAGTACTATCTTCTGGTTGTTTTCCTTTGTCATCTCCCATCATGATTCCACTTGGGAGCACAATATTCACATTTTGGTCTTCCTCATGCGACTCAGACCTCATCATGTACAGGTTCTGAGTCAGTGGAGGCGGTAGTGCTCCTTTGTCACAAATCCTAGCTATTAGTGTAGGACAATATTCCGTATCGTGATCAAACAAGGTGCAATACAAACATCATGGGAGCGTTGGATTCGTACAATCACGGGCATAATTTCCTAGCCCTCTGCAATTGTAGCATATCAACTATCCGCGACCTCTTCCAAGTCCTCCTCCACCTTGGCCTCGTCCATGCCCCTGAAATCTTGTTCGCGCCATGCATGTATTCTGGTATAGGGGCCACGATTCGACCTGAACCCTGTAGGTAGGAGTTCTATCTATCATCAACTCATAGCTTCTACAAGTGTGCTCATCGTGTCCCACCGACCTACAAAAATTACAGAACAACTATTGCTAATTTTGTGTATACTTTTGTAACAAATGGCAGTTGTCTGTAGCATGCTTTCCACCTATTTGATAAATCGCGCATCGCAAAGTAGGTGCCGCGCTAGGTCTTTCTTGCGCTTCTGACCTTAACGGCATCATTCCTCCTCCTGCAAGGTAATTTGAGAAAACCGGGCAGTGGTCCTTGTCATGACCCTGACCCTTGCATTTTATACACCACACCTATTCGCGCACTTCTGGTTGAACTGTCCTGTCCTGTTTCAAACTCTGCATCTCAAGGCATGAATTCTTCAGCTGCGTGTGGATTTGCTAAAATCCCAAGTTGGGATCCTCCATCAGGGTCTCATGCAGCCTCATTGCAATCTCTAAGGCCTCTACCTGGACTGTTAACTTCTGCTGTGATAGCGCACTCCTTAAATGTGGTGTTAGTGATGCTACAAACCACTCGCAGTGCTGCCCATCTGTCAGATTCATATTAGCTTCGCGAATCGTACATTTCAGCCTCTGATCCAACTCCCAAGGAGTCTCACCTAGTAGCATTGTGATCTCTTTGAATCCAATGATGGACTGTGCTTCAAAATTTGGCCTGTTGAATTCCTTATTTAGTGCAATTTGGATATTTGTGATTCCCGCATTCAGATTACCATTAGAATGCTTAATATACCATGTCAGCGCATGATCCTGCCGAGTGCTAACCAGTGTTTCTTTCTTTATATTTTCTTTTGTAACTCCTTGTGCTTCCCATACAGCTCTCACAACATAAAAAAATTGGTCTAGATCCTCATTTCCCAATCCCTTGAACATAGACAACTTTATTTCTCTTGGCATATTGAATCGCGATGGTGGCGGAGGTGGTACGGGTGAAGATGGAGGTGATGGTGGTGAGGCTGGTGGTGGTGTGGGTGGAGGTGGTATTCACATAATTCTTTGCCTTATCAAATGGATCACACTTCACAGAGAGACCTTCGTGAGCTCTTCCTCGTCCCCTCGTGGAGGTGAAATCAAGGGGCTATTTTCAAGTCCCTTAATTCCTTCGTTCCTGTAATATTTTCCACTTCGTGTAGCCCCGAACATCAATGTAACTGCATAATCCTCTTTTCATACAATAAAATTTTAATCCAAGTATTCAGAGACTTTATGTACTTACCTCACGGTCCTTTGAGAAAGCGTCGCTCTACCTCGTTGTAGCTGACTGAGGTGTCAACCGCGAACTCAGTAATGAATCCTCCTATAATATGATCAAGCCAGTGATCAACAATGCACATGATCTTATCCTCTGATGCTTCCCATCTTCACATTAACTCCGGGGTCCACACAATAGGACCTTCCAATTTCCACCTTCCTTGGCTATCTGCTAGCTTCGCAATCCACTCGTACAGCTCAGTAGGGAAGGATGCGAAGAAGATTTTGTGAATCTCTGTGTATAGGTAGTATTCTAACCACTCTTCTTTTGTCAGTCACGGATTCATGTTCTCCTGTGCCGCAAAATCATGAATTCTCTTGTCCAACCAACCTTCAATTTCCTTCTTAGTTGGATTCCAATGATATGACATTAGAAATCTCTATGTAAATTCTGGTCTCGGAAACAAAACCATTTGTTGGCTTGATGGGGCCTAACCCAAGTTCAGAGTTAATTAGCCAAACAAATCCCTACACTACTGGCCCTTTCAGCATTAGCCCGTGGAGAACAGACTGAAGTCTCACCCGAAGCAGTATGGGGGGATGCTGGAACCAAGTTTCCACACCCTTGAGATGTCTAACGTGTGGATTTAGTCCAACTGTGCCTACCTTGGCGCAGGTCACTTCGCACACTAGTCTGACCTATGAGACCTTTTCAATCTATTAGAATTACCTTTCACGCAACCCTAACCAGGGGTTGAGATACTTTCGCACCACTGTGGCCGTGATCTACACTATTTCCCCCAATTACAACATGTATCTTACTTATCTTCTTGTAGATGTTAGTTAACTTCGCTCAAACAAATATTCTATTTCAAATTGAATCAATCAACACAGATACATATGTTTGCACATCATATAAACAATAGAAGTGCAATTTATAACCAATACATTCAATGCATAAAACAGGAAATAAATACATAGAATTGAGGTAAAACTTCTCTTTATTAATGCTCCAACTGTTACAGACTCGAATCGCCCTGCGCACTCAGCTGCAAGGGTCCGCGCACTCAACTGTGGACTACTAGGCCTCTACGCACTCCGCTGCAAAGCCTTCTCCTACTCTACGACCCAAAGACTTGACTCTACACTTAGATCTTCCACTATGCTCCTATTCCATGATCATCAATTGACTGATTTACAACTTAGAGCCTTGCGCTATTTATACAATCCCATGGTCCGCAGAACATGGGTAGATCTCTATAGTCGACATTACATTACAAAATTGAGGGTGGACAACCCTATGACTCATTGACAACTTCACGCTCTGTGCCCACAAATTGTGGAGTCTTTACATCGGATTTACATCTTTTGGCCAAAATCTGGGCTTTAAGCCCCAAAACTTTCCTTGGGGGATCCCGCGCCCAACAAGAGAAAATTTGGGTAATGCCCCACTTTGGGTTCGGTTGCCAGGGTTACCTATGAATTATTGGTTTGACACAAGAGAATTAGGGATCATCAAGGGGGTTTTTTAGAAGTGGACCATTCATTGGAAGTTACAGGGAGGATGGGAATCACTCAAATCCTAGTAAACGTTGGTACTAGTGAATACATTTACGCAGACATTAATATAAGATTCAGAGGTATCACTCACAAATAGAAGTTGGATTATGAGGGCGTCCTATATAGGTCTCAATGTTTTCACAAAGTGGGCCATTTGATGGAGGATTTTCTGCTCAGTTTAAAGGAAATAGGAATGTTAGTTCAAATACACATGATAATCTTCATAAGGAGGTTGGTTAGGCATTTATGGAACAAACCCAACTAGTTTTCCCGGTAGGGACTATAGGGACTCCTGATGGCCCAATGGAGATGATGGAACCAGGTGATCATGAAGATCAGAAGCAAAGGAATGTCAACTTTGATACCCATTGTAATCTTCGTAAAGAGGTTGGTCAATCATCTATAGAATAGAATCAGATAACTTTTCCCACAGGGACTGTAGGGACTATTCAAGGCATAGTGGAGATGATGGATTTGGGGTGCCAAGCTGAATGAAAATAATCACCTCAAGTTTCTGGATATGTACCTATTGTAGCAATCCCCCCATTAGAAGTTGAGAATCTGGTTATAGGATTTTTTCCTACTATTTCTTCTTTAACAATGTTTATTTCCTATTTAGAAATGGATTATGTTTGTAATAAAACTTATGCCTCTCAAGCTAACAAACCCCATCCCATTGTATGCCCTATCCTGTTGACAACCTACCTCTTTCACTCCACCCAACCCATCTTGAATTCGAGCCTCTATTTCTTTAGCATCTTCCCATTTGGGTTACTTTCTCTGCTCATCGTCAAAATATGTGTCACACACTATCATGTCAACTAACAATTTCAGTAAGGTACGGGGCCAAAAAATTTATTATCTAAAGCTAAGAAAATTTCCAACCATGAGGTAACCATGGGCCAACAATCTACCATCCCCAAGGTGCATAGATTAGTGTCAACCCCTACCCATGTTCCATCATGATCTGCTTATCTTTTAACTATCGGGGTTTGGCTAGTGCCCCTAAAAAACTAGTGCTGAAGAAATTGGTAAAGTTAGCAAACATTGACATTATATTCCTGCAAGAATCCTCAAGTCCCTGCAACTCTATCTCTTGGGCTTTCAAATATCTTTTGATAGAATGGAATTTTGTAGCATTTGATGTGCAGGGAAGGTATGGAGGCCATGCACTAGGGATATTTGAGATCAATAAAACTTTTATTAGCGCGAGGCTTTAATTTGGAGTTGGGGGTTGATATATTTTCAAATGAGGTAGGGATGGCACTAAAGGTTATGAACATCTATGCCCCTTACCAGGAGAGGATGGGTTTTTGGGACTCTCTTTTGGGTCAATCCTTTATGACAGAGCAAAACCTAGTGATGGGAGGTGACTTAAACTTCTCAATTGGGTTATCAAAAATTTCAGGCCCTCGTGCCTATCTAAACCCTCTTTTAGAATATTTGTCTCATAAAATGGAAGAGATGGGTCTTTATGATAATGGTTTGGTTAAAAATAATACCACATGGAGGAATAAGAGGAATGGGGAGGCTATAATTTCTAGAAGAATCGACGGGTTCCTAATAGTTGATTCCCTTGCTGAGCACATCCCCTTGTTCCGTCAATGGATTGGGCGGGGAGGTGAATCTGATCACCACCTAATATTTTTGGAATTGAAAGGTGATTACACTACACTACGAATCCCTTTCAAATTCAACTTCTTATGGCTAAAATAGGAATATTTCTGAATTCTGGTAGTAGAAAACCGGTCCAATCATGATCATAAGGTTGATAATTCGATAGACTTAAAATTTGCTAAAAATTTGGAAAGGTTAAAAAAAAAAACCATTTCCCGGGTTGCGAAAAAAATAGAAAAAGGATGAGGTCGAACTTAAATATATATAAGTGTAATTGGAAATATTAGAAGACCCGAAAAGACAGGGATACATCTCAAACAAGTCTAAACAAAGAGTGATCCATCTTGAAACAAGCAAGAGGAAAAATTTGGCGAACAAGGAGGAGATGTGGCATCTCAAGAGAAGAATGCTCTAGCTTAAGAGTGGGGACAAAAACACCAATTTTTTTCAACAATATGCAAAGGGCATGAAAGTTCAGAATACTATCTGAGAACTAAAAAACCAAGAATTTGGTAGAGCACCTAAACATAGAATCTAGAGTTCTACCAGTGTGTCGCCATGTGTTGACGCTCCATCAAACACGCTCTAAAGATTTTCCTACATTTGAATTTTGGAGCCTAAATAGGATCTTTTGATCTGTCATTCCATGGTCCCTTCATGGTCAATTGATTTTTTATTCTTCTTCTCATATTCTAAGTATCAAAATCACTTTCTCATACATGCTCATTCCTCGAATAATTTACAAATGAACGTATTTTTACGCAATCTTAGATAGGTATTGCACAACTCCTTAACGTAAGTCTTGCATAATTACTATTGATAGTGACTATGCAATAGTGTACTGTGCAACATATGTTGATGATCAGTGTGCACTCTCCATTGAAAGTCTCTCTCACTTTGGTTGCAATTGTATTACTATTCCAATGAGTATTCTCAACTATAGATTTCACTTTCGTGGATGTCATTTTTTCTTACTTTCATTTAAAAAAATGTTTTTGTCACGTTATTTTCACTTTTGCATGTGTCAGTTTCATTTTCTTTAACTTTTGGATGTGTCACTTTCATTTTCTTCAACTTTTGTAAGGGTCTTTTTCACTTTTTCTTGTTGTTGTAAGTGTCACTTTTAACTTTTGACTTCATGTATGCATCCCACCTTCACACATCACTAGAGGCACTTCTAGAGCACTATTCCACAATAGATGGTCCTATATATCATGAGAATATGTGATAGCTAGATTCTTGTAGCTTAGTGCACTTTCTGGTGCCAATCGACACTTGTGTCGCAACTTGTATTCTAAGTGTCGCAATGCTACATTTTAACTATCACACTTAGAAATAAGTGTTGTTTTTCTATCATGTCAAGGTGTGATCATTCATTTTGAATCTTGTGCGTTTCCCTAGCTTGTATTGATGGAAGTCATGTGTGTGATCTTCATTTGAGTCTCATTAGAATGGGTTTCTTTCTCTCACTCTACTCGGCCCACACTCAGTCATTATAAATCTCTTCTTGGTCCTCCTGCCCAATGCAAGTTATGAAGGGTTTAATATTTCACCAAGTGATTAGAACTCCCTATCCATGAGCTTCATTGATGAAACCTTTTCCTATGAACTTGAGCACTAGATATTTTCTCAGGTCAGCTCCTTTCATTGTGCATTAAGAACCTTCAAAGCATAGTCACTAACCCTTGTTTCTTGTACTAACACACTTCACTGAGCTCTAATCAGTTATGCCTTGTATAGAACATGGAGAATTTCTAGTTGATAGCAAGGACTTCTCCATCTCCTTTCAATGATAAACTGCACAATACATAGGCTCCCTCTCCTTCACAATTAGTGAGAATCCTCCTAGCAAAGTCACTTGAATTTTTGTTGCTTTTCTTAGCTAACTACACAACTCTCTCTTATAGTGAGCCTCCCTTAGCTTAGTTCACATTTCTAGTGGACAATGAGTCCACCTCTGATCTACTGCAACCCTTAATTGCACTAGCATGGAAGCCTAACCCTCAAGCACTACACATTGCGTAGGTACAATGCCTAATCTTACCTTCTCTACCGAATGAAACCCATCACTGCACCATGCCTTGTTATAACTTGTCTCCCTCAATGAATTAAGTAGTTCTAGTGCACAGTGAGGTCCTCCCATAGCCATTGGGAATCTAAACTATGCTATCATGGTCTCCTTCTTCCTTGAGCCCTGAGCACTGTGTCGTTTCACTCAAAAGGCTCATCAACCTTGTCCCTTGCACTTTCTCACTATGTTGGAACCTAAAGAGACCCTCCTTATAGCACATTGTGCATTCCTAGTGAGCAATGGTGTCCTCCCTCAACCACAACTAATCTCAATTGTGAAATTCTCAACAAGCCTTTTTTTCTTAGCCCTCACACAGGCTAATCACAATCAACTTCTTCCATGAGTAAAGTAGGGGTAGAATAGATTATTTCCAAACTCGTCTTTCCTTTTCATGAGTGAACTTAATTGGTAGGTGTACCACCTGAACAGGGCAAGGTGGTGCTCAAGGAAGAAACCTCTTAGACTTTGAAAACATAGCCTTGGATTATCTAGCTTGTCATATGAGAGAAGATCATTATTTGGAGAAGCAAGAAGTGACTTAATGCTCAACTATTGGAGCTAATGTCTCACCATTGTAACTATGTACTTGGATCTTTCACTTAATAACTAGAAGCTCATTGGGCTAACATAATTTTATGCATGTATCATGAATGTTGTAAGATTATTCTTTATATGTTTGCAGTATATGATATGTTCACATGTACTAAAGAAATTGAACTACTTCATTGGCTTTGGTGCTTATCTTGTTGGATGTGTGTTGTACTTTCTTTAATGATCGTTGTGTCTATGTGAACTACTTCACTAGATAACTAATGAATATTTTGTTGTTATCATGTTCCTCTCTTAGGATATCACTATTACTTTCCTTTTAGAGACTCGATGTTGTCTCCCCTCTCGTGAAACCCTACTTTTCAAAGGTTATGTGCATACTCTCTTATGTTATTGATTGCAACTAAGGAAAACCATTGAGTTATGGTGGCCAGGTCAATACTCCATATGGGGATCCTACTCCAAATGGTGTGAGGTTTAATTGGGACTTCACATCGGAGAGACCCCCTTGTATTTTGGTGGTATATAGCATAGGCGGCACCACGGTAGCCTAGTGCTAGGTCAACCTGTTCTCCCTTGAACATTGTGCATGGTTACCTCTGAGAGATAGACTATGGGATAGAAATATTATTATCAACTATTGTGATAGAATTACCATCTATGTAGGCCCACCTTAAACCTCCTAACACCATGATAGGCCCGCTTTACATGGGCACTAGTTCCTCCGCCAGATAATGCATGTCCTCCACATCATCTTAGCCATTGTTGTGATGTAGGCTACACCACGCCATCTTGGTCCTTTTCAGCTTGGGTGTTTCTCTTGTGCAACCTCTGTGAGCGTTCGAGATGTAACCTCTGGGCATACATCATCTCAAGATGTCTCTTCCCCTTAAGCCCAGTCCCACCTACCTGCTTCTATTCTTGTTGCTTGCCCGTTTAGATATTAATTACTTACTGCAAACAGACCTAGGGATGTGAACACGGAAAGGACACAGTCATGCCTACCCACCTCTTGGTTGTCGATTTCTCACATTTAGTATTGTCCCTTCATTACACTAGCCTCATGCTTGGTTATGTGTTATGACCACATGGTCAATAACCTATATTTATTGTTGGGCCTTAAAATAATAATAATTGTGGATCCTTTGTGCTCCACCCGCATGCTTCAACTCGTCTTTGTTAAAGCTCTTAACAGAAAATTACAAGAATATTTTAATATTCTCATGAACAACCATTTTTAAAGTATCAAGGCTCAGTCCCACTCACCACATTGTCTATAAAAACACATAGGTTGGATTTAGTGGTTTTTATGGGCACTTGGACCTAAATCTAGGGCTAAGGCCATTATGCTGAAGGTTTTATATGGCATGCCATTGGAGTTATCCCTCTTAATATTACAACAGCTTCGGCCCAACCAACAAGTGTATAGTTATTTAAAAACACACATATATATACACAAGTTGCAGTGTCTCTCATGAGCTTAAATATATAAATACCAACCAAATGAACGAGCCATTTGTGCATGCCATTAAAACAAAAGGAGAGAGAATTTCAATAGAAAATATTTATTCTTCATGCTCAGCTAATTAGATTAGTTTCAAGCTTCGAGTAAGGACAAGAGTTGAACCATTCCTTCAACAACGCAACAAAATGATAATATCACAGAGATCTACCCATCTCTCAACACACATTCCATTGTTAACCAATTTGTAGACTCTCGATGAATACATGATTAAAACATTCCTAAGATTATGTTTTGGGCACTTGCAATACATTTTCATGCCAATTTGACCTCCCTGGCCATTAACTTGAGTAAAATAATTGCCTGATGCCAATGTATGATAAGTAAATATATTAAGCATAGGAAATCATGAGTATATTAGTCCTCCAGGGATGAACCATTCCTCGTTCATTGCTTATATCTTTAACATTGTATAGGAATTCACATTCCTAATTATTCCATAAGAATTAACCAACAAAATGAACCAATATCATCATAAGCATTAAACCCAACAAATTAATCATATGCATAAAGATACATGCATAAAGGCTTGAATATACTTATGTTATTTATCGATAAATGGGATTAGGACTTCAACTCTCCACCCAACCATATACAGTTGTAGTCAAGCCGTACTTGCAATTCTCACCCCTAAGCCAAATTCACAAGCTTGGGGTGGGGTGCTTATAGGTGCTTTCAACTAATGAAAAAAATGGAAACAAGATGTCATAAGGCCATGGTTTCCTTCATCCACCAGTTAATCTCATTACAGCTCTCACAGTTCATCCATACATACATTCATGCCAACATTTCACAATACAGAGAATCCCAGCTCACTTCTAGGAGAAGAGAGGCCACTATCAAGAAGGTTCATTAGTGGTGAAATTGTCAATTGTAAATAAATCACTCTCTAGGTGGTTCATCAATGAGTCAAGAACCAGAGTTTTATCCCAGGGAAGCTCCTGGTGGTTCTTTTAGTCGTCACAAGAACTAGGGTTTCTTCAGCCTTACAAGTAAGCCATATTGTCTAAACCATTCACACAACAATATTTTCTTAAAAGGTTCCTCACATATGATCCTTTTTCAAGGATTTGATACAGTTCCAAAGACCACTTGATCTCTCTCTCTCAGCTTTGCATTCCCCCACACACAATAGCTCTAAACATCCTATTTGTTGCCAATACTTTATGACTTGTGTACATGTGAGAGAAATATGGGGCATGTATTCCTTAATGAAAATATCCTCGTCATCTAATGGATTAACTACCTTGTTCTTCATACAAGTCACACAACAATCACGTCTTGACAACACAACCCTTGTTGCTCTTAATTTTTTTCCTTTTCTTTGCTTGTTATTTGAGTTGAAGGACACTTGGACTGGTTATTCCTCTTTCAGTTACATTGAATGCGTAATTTTCACAATAAATCCCTTCATTCAACCAGGACTGAGTTTTAAAAGACAACCATTTCCTCAAGCAACCCTCTTCCTCAAGTAAAGGAATCAGTGTCCCTTTCTCAGCCATTTTAAAATAATTACAATTATTTACAGAAGGGGGAAATGTTAACCAGGGTATATCACAGTAGGGAAATGAGAAATCCTTTAGAATGTGATCCTCTTTGTGGCACCTACAACATTTGAATGGAATTCCCTCATATTCCATAATCTGTTTGTGGAATAACCCTCAATAAGTAATGTTAAAAGTTAAATCAAACCCTCTCGCATATCCAAACTGACCATAATTCTAGAAATTTCCATTATTTTTCTTCATAGGATCTATCCACCTCCACAAAAGATCCCTATTTATCCTTGATAATCTGAAGATATCTTGAGATCAAAACTACATGGGAAAACCTAGGAGCCTCACCCATCAGGCCAAACCACAGATTTTCTTTGCTAGCATTGAAAACAGGACTCCATTTCTTCAATAAGACCAGTGATGAATCAATGCACCATGTTTTGCATGACACCTACTTTGCATATTCCACGAAGTTGAATCTTAATGAAAACCATCCGCTCCTGAGAGTTCTGACCACTAGCAACTCTTTGAGATACTTATCCTACACTGTCTTTACACATACACAAAGATTTTATACAGTGAATTCCTTTCCATGAACACAACATACTAGTACCCTATCAGATGTTTCCATAGCATCCCCAAATTGTACTCCTTCTCCAAGAATCAAATCCTCTAGTTCATATTTTACCCTAGTACATTTTACTCTTTTTCACTTTTTTTTAGTCCTTAGCATAACCTCTAGGCTTGATTAAGCTATTGGGGTTCACCATGTCTGAGTGTACACTTTGGTCCTTCCCCTTGCACTGTCATAGGTCTCCATGGAAGCACTCCCATAATTTACGCAACTTGAGAGTCCTTCAAAATTAACCCCTATTAGCTTAACTAGGAAACCCCCACTAAAAGTCTCTTCCACCCTCTAAGAGTTTCCATACCCTATCCCACCTTACTCAAAATTAGGTGAGATACCCTTAGAAAACTAAGGCTCAAAACCAGACCATTCTACCTCTTCCCTTACTAGCTCAACTTGAAAATCCCTGCTAAAATCCTATCTTGCCCTTTGTGAGATGCCAAACGCTGGCCCACCTGCATTTGAGAAACCCCTAGAAAAATAA
>APFE030407743.1:0-10616 GCA_000404065.3 Pinus taeda
CTTTGCGGTGAAGGGTAAGAAAGAACTAGTATGCAAGTTAAAGAAGTCTCTGTATGGGTTAAACAGTCACCAAGGATGTGGTATCAGAAATTTGATACATTTATACGGGGACTTGGCTTCACCAGAAGCAAAGCAGATCATTGTGTGTATTTTAAATTAATTGGTGACCGTTTATTTATCTGGTCTTGTATGTGGATGATATGTTGTTGGTTGGAAATGACAAAGAAATTATCCAGGATTTGAAGACCCAATTGTCCTCCAAATTCGACATGAAAGATCTCGGTGCTGCAAACTATATTTTGGGCATGAAATTAAAAGAGATTGGGCAAAGAGGAAGCTCTAGTTAAACCAGAGGAAGTATGTCGAGACAATACTGCAGAGGTTTAATATGTAGGATAGTAAACCGGTGAAGGTTCCTATTCCTGTAGGTGTGAGGTTATCTGCTGAACAATGTCCCAAGACACAAGAAGAGGAAGAGGACATGTCCCGTGTTCCATATGCAAGCGCAATCAGTAGCTTGATATATGCAATGGTCTGTACTAGACTAGAAATTGCACATGCAGTGGGAGTATTGAGCAGGTTTATGTCAAAACGAGGGAAGGAGCACTGGACAAGAGTGAAGCGGGTTTTTAGGTATTTGCGTGGCACTAATGATTATGGTTTGTGCTACCAAGGAAGACCAGTATTGGACAGAGTGTTGGATATTCGTGGCTTTGTTGATGCAGACTGGGCTGGAGATCTAAATCAGAGAAGATCTACAAGTGGGTATGTGTTTAACCTATTTGGAGGTGCAGTCAGTTGGATGAGTAAGAAACAATCTGTAGTGGCACTATCAACTACAGAGGCAGAATACATGGCAGCCACTCATGCAAGCAAGGAAGCAGTTTGGTCGCAGAGATTGTGTTCAAGTATGGGGTTAGTACAGGGAGCTATAAGGATAGACTGTGACAGCCAAAGTGCAATTTTCTTGGCAAAGAACCATGCATATCATTCAAAGACAAAGCACATTGATGTTTAGTATCACTTTGTGAGGGATATGATAGAAGACAAAAAGTTGTTGCTGGTAAAGGTGGACATTTTGAAGAATATTGCAGATGCATTGACAAAATATGTGCGCTTGGAGAAATTCTCTTGGTGTAGAAAGACAATGGGCATTTCAGGGCTGGGAAAATGACTAAGCTCTCTTGTGGCCCCCTGTGGAAAGAAGAAAACAAGTGGGAGAATGTTGGGTTGTGTTATATTCTTTCCACATAGTTAATAGGGGGTTTGAAGGTCACCCATAATCCCACTTTATGGGGTCCGGGGTAGCGCCCTGGAAAATTTTGGTTTTAGATCCTATGTTAGGTTGGGCAGACTCACCTATGGTTTTGTGCATGATTTTCGCACATGTTTTTTGGACGAAATGGTTTTCAGTCCATGGTATTGGACTCGATGGTTTTCGGTCCATGGTATTGGACGCGATGGTTTTTGGTCCATGGTATTGGATGCTTCGGCATGTATAAATATGTATTGTAACATTGAAAGGAACATAATGAAAAATCAAGCTGGTAGTCCCGGTTTTGGGATCCAAGGGAAAATCTCTGTGTATATGTGTTTTTTGTGTTATGATCTTCCATTGTTTATTTTTTGTGTTTTAGAATTCGTATGTAGGTAATTTTTGTATGGGGTTAAAACCTACAATATGAAACCTGTGACCTTTCACCTTCCTTTTATCCTATTTTCCGTTATTTTCATAAATAAAATGTAAATTAATGCCACTTTTCCTTTCCAAAGCCTTTTCCATCGCCTTTTCCAATTTCCTTAGCCATAATAAACCAAATGAACACCCACACTAGGATGTTTTTCCCAACATTCGGCTTAGAATGAGTGTCCCATGACCTTAGTTATTATTTTTCCTTTATTAACTTTATTACATGGATTTTTTACTAAGGTTGTTATAGAACCCTCCCCCTTGGGGAAACACCAGCCTCAGTGCTCAATGACACCTACAACTAACAATATGAATAAAAGTCAAAACATAAAGCCCATGGAGCTTTATAACTTAGCTCGATGTAGTATTTACAATGATCAACCTATTAAATAGAAACCAAACATAACAAACATGACAACATGATAACCATAATGACTTGACACCCATACCGCTTATTGGAGCTTTATAACACACCTCATTGTGGTATTTACGTCCATATACATATATACATATACCAAAACACCACACCAAAACATATACCAAAAGGCATCCGCTCAACCAATGAATAAAGAAAGATACATATCCCACATCTGATCAGCCATCTCCAATGTAGCTTGATTGTTCCTAAAGTTCTTCCACTACACTTTATCCTACTTGATTTCTTAGTTCCAGAGCATGAAAATATTTCTCTGCAAAATACACTGAGGTTCCAGCTGGAGTTCTCCTTCTCGATCCCCCTACAATACAAACAATCCAATAACATGATCAACATCTTTAACATACTTCTTAAGTAATGACACATGGAAAACATCATGGAATTTCATTATCGAAGGTAAGGTAGTGCAAGTCGACAGGTCACTAGTCCAATCCTCTCAAGGATCTCAAAAGGCCCACAAAACCAAGGTGCCAACTTTGCACATAATCTAGTCCTCAAGGAGCTCTTTTTGGGCTTAATGCTCAAGTACACATGTGCCCCAATCTGAAACTCCTTAAACAACCAATGTTGATCTACATAACTCTTTTCATGTCATGTGATGCCTTAAGGTTCTTCTTGATAACCTACATTTCATTTTCCATTTCTAGAAACATATCTGGTCTTATGAACACCTTATTCACTAGATCACTCTAGCTGATTGGGGTATAACAACTCTGCCCATACAGTGCCTCAAACAAACTCATCCTTAATGATTCTTGATAACCATTGTTTTAAGCAAACTAAACCAATGGAAGGTACCCCTCCCATCTCCTCTAATGGTGCATGACATACATCCTCATCATATCCTCCAATATCCTATTGAACCTCAATATATGTTCATCTGTCTGCAAATGATAAGTTGTGTTGAAGGCCAACTCTGTACCCAAACTTGTGATTAACTCTATCCAAAACTTGGAATTGAACTTAGAATCCTCGTATGACACAATCTTCTTTGGAACGCCATGAAATATCACCACATATCTGATGTACACTTGTGCTACAACATTAGCTGAATATTTAGAAATTATTGGAGTAAAGTATACTACCTTGATTAACCTACCTACCACAACCATGATGGAATCATGCTATTTAGATTTCCACGGGAAAATTGTAATGAAATCCATGGAAATGACCTCCCATTTCCACTCTAGAATCAGAATTGGTTGTAGTAATCCACCTGGATGTTTACACTCTACTTTCACCTATTGAAAGTCCAAGCATCTAGCCACAAAATCTACCACATCCTTCTTCAAATTTTTCCAATAGTAGAACTTCTTCATTGTCATGAATGTCTTCCAGTATCCTGGGTGACTTGAATATTTCTTTGCATGAAATTATCTCAAGATAATCTTCTTGATCTCACTTTTTTCTAGCACATATATCTTGTCCCTAAATATGACCAAACCATCTGCTATGAGACAATAATCTAGATCCTGATCACCTATACCCTGTTGTAACTTGTGCATAAGATACCTATACCAATCATCCTGTTGTCCTTCTTGTAAGCTCTGATCCTCTCGATATGTCCCATAAGAACTCATAGTTTCTATATGATTCACTTTCACTCCTCCATTAAGATCATCTGCAACCAAGTTTTCATTTCCTTTAATGTATTTGATATCGAAATGAAACTCGTTGATCGTGTCTAACCATCTAGCTTACTTGGAATTTAGATTTGGTTGGTCAAATATATACCTCAATCCATTGTGATTGCTCATCAATAAAAACCTCCTGCCAAGAAGTTAGTGTCTCCACATCTTCAATGCACAAATGATCGCTGCCAACTCAAGATCATGTGTTGGATAATTTTTGTCATGCTCATTCATTTTTTGTGACTCATAGCATGCTACTTGTCCTTCCTGCATCAAGACTCCACTAGTTTCTCTCTTGCACACATATATACACACCACAAACTCTTTGTCTGGATATGGAATCTTTAAAATTCGATCATTTGTCAACACCTGCATCAGTGACTCAAAATTGGCTGCACATACCTTTGTTCATTCAAATTTCTTACATTTCCTATACAATGGCGTAATAGGATAGAGAATCTGAGAGAAGTTACTAATGAACCTCCTATAATAACGTACTAGCCCCATAAATGATCTTACCTCATCCACATTTATAGGAGCTGCCCATTCCTTGATAGCTCTTATATTTTTCGGGTCCTCTGTTATGCCCTCCTTGGAAACCTCATGCCCCAAGTAATGTACCTATGTCTAGAATAAACTGCATTTACTAAGCTTATCATGCAACTGATTCTCTATGATCAATCTCAATATTGTTGCTAAGTGTTCGATGTGTTCATCTTCATTCTTAGAATATATCAATATATTATTAATGAATACAATGAAAAACTTGTCTAGATAAGGACACAACATGCTATTCATCAAGCACATAAAATTAGTTGGAGCATTATTCAAACATAATGGAACTACAACAAACTCATAATTGCCATACCTGGTCTGGAAAGCAGTCTTGTGTATGTCCTCTTCTTTGTTGTGTACTTGATGATATTTGGATCTCAAATCAATCTTTGAGAACACTTTCACCCCCATTCAACTAATCAAACCAATCATTAATCCTCAAAAATGGATACTTGTTCTTGATGATCAATTTGTTAACCTTCTGTAATAAATGCATAACCCAAGAGTGCGATCCTTCTTCTTCATAAACAACACTGGTGGACCCCAAGGTGATACAATTGGCCTAATGTATCCCTTGTCAAGCATTTCCTTCAATTGCAACTTCAACTCTACTAACTGCGGAGTGCTCATATCTTAAGGCGCCTTTGATGTTAGTGCTTCCCTTGGTACCATCTCAATAGAAAAGTCCACTTCTATGTGTGGTAGCAACTCAGAAATATCTGTTGGGAATACATCCTAAAACTACTGCAAGATCGAGTACCTTTTCATAACTTGTTCATCCTCAACACCCTTACATTTATCATTAGAAATATGCACTACAAATAACACACACCCTTTTCTGCGACATCGCTTGGCTTGCATATTTTTCACCATTCTAACTGATGTTGCCTTCTTCTTACCCTGCAAGATTCTATGTTCTCCATTGTCATCCAAACACTCAATAGCCTTGTCATAACAATCCACCTTGGTCTTGTTGATATATAGCCAATCCACAACCAAAAGCATACTATATGATCCCAATGGAAGTACATTAAAAATCTTTGATGTAGGCATACCATTCAACTCGAATGCACAAGCTCTTACCCAATGATGAAATCTCTTCTTTGTAACTGTAGCCAACTACACTAACCACAATTTTGCATGCACTTCTTTATTCAAACCACACTTATCCACCAGGATCTGATTAACATGACTATAATTAGATTCAGGGTCAATCAATTAGAAACAGCTTGATCACAAAGCTTATTGTCCATCTCGATAATAGATGTTTGTTGATCCACCTGCCTATTATCCTATGTTGCATAGATTTGTGGAATGCTTTTCCCATCATCCCAAGATGTTTGCTCTTCCTATGTACTGTAATATGAGGCCTACCACCACAATTATACTGGGAATCCCTCTTGAGATGCTCCTTGCCACATATCCAACACTACAACTTCCCCTTACCATCACCTTTATTCTTCTTCCCTCTGGGATGTGACCCATTAAACTTCTTATAAGGTGCAACATTTTCTTTCTTTCCTGCATTCTGGGGTATGGTTCTTTTTAGCTACCATTTACCTTTAGCTTTGTATTTCCCTTTCCAACCTTGTTGAGATTTTGTCTTATGCTTTGATTGCACATAATAGTGCTTCCATTTCCCAATGACTTCTTCAGGTGACTTGGGCTCATCATACTCAATCTGATATTTGTCCACAAATAAGTGCCCGGAATACTTTCAGCGACAATGGAAACCCATGGCAAGCTTTCACAAATCGATCTATCAGATCTGCAAATTCTTGTGATGGAAATTGCCGATTCAAGGCATAGAAATAGAAGAGATCTTTGGAGTGTGATTGAATCACCCCCTTCAGATTATAAATTGAGGAATCTAACACTCCTGAGCTTATGAGGACATGTTTGTTCCTGGAGGTAGCCAAAATAAAGTTATCGGGGTTAAGGATAGCTATCAAGATAATTGGCAAAAGTGCTTCCATTTGAGAGACATCATCTATATCATCTACAACTATAAGAGTGTGACAAGATGAGAGATAATTTTGAAGTATCCCCACTCCTTCATCACGACTCACAATTTTTCTTTTAATACCTATTAAGTCTTCTAAAAGCTTACCTGGAAAATAATTTACAACTTTTCTATTTATGGTTTTCTTACATAAAATAGAGAAGGGGATTTATTGTAATATAATCTCCTAAGATTGAAGAATTCTTTGGCTAGAGTAGTTTTACCAACTCCACCCACACCCAAAATGCCCACAACCTTGGCCTCCATGCACTCAGTGTCCTGCTTCTGTAGGAATGTGGTTTCAAATTCTTCAATTTTTTTGTTCAATCCAGTTGGGTATTTTTCCACATTCAATAGTGGATTTGGAACACTTTTTAGAACACTTTCCACTACCTTATCCAGTAGCTCACCTTCGTCATCCTCTTCCCTAAATAGTGTAAACTAAGCAAGTGAGAATATCATACAACGTATATCAATCTAACAAATGAAAACTAACACGGATTTTAAAGGATAGTAGGAGATGCAACTTATAGAATCACGAAACTTCCTATATTAGCAACAAGTAAATTTCACCTCTCCATTTTCAAAAATTGTCTGAGTTGTAGTGTGGCTTCTCTTCACTAGTTTCGAGGTCATGTGCAGTGTTATGTTCAAGATTTCACAAGGCATGAGAATACTCTCCTCTTTTGACTTTACGACGAAGCACAAAAGGTTCAACTTTGTATAATATTGGAAGAATGATTTTTCCCGACTTTACAAACTCGACCATGAGGACAAGTTCATCTAAGCACCAAGTAGATTCAACATAGGTTGGTGAAAAAATTTCAATGTGGACAGACGTACCATGGAGAGCCTGTTCTATTTGAGAAGGGATTTTTTGTCTTGCCTCAAACTCCTCTTTGTCCAAAAATACTCTCAAGCTTCTATCAATAAGACATTGGTATAAATAGCTGGAAAAGGTCTTTTTAACATCAGGGCCCCTATGATTAATAAATACATCCCAAGGAGGAGAGTAAGAAGTGGAGGCAAAAGATGATGAGGCCATGAAGGAGGAAGAAATAGAATCCTGAGGGCATATAGTTAGGCTCACCACTGATACTGAAATCTAGAAAGGTGCAGACTAATAATCTCAATAACAAGATGTAGCTTCAAGGACAAATTAAACTGTGTTTTGATTTTAATTCTCAGTTTAATTCAAGGAAAAATTAAACTGGAATTTATTGTTGCCATTTCTCAAAAAGAATGGTGTAATGGTGTCTGGATGGAAGCTGACTCTTTCCTCGATGGCATCTAGGTATGATGATTTCAAACTAGTTTCAACCTCCTTTTGAAGCATGAGCAACATTGTTATAGCTCCAAATCTCACTATTATGGTTTGTGATGCTGCACTCATGGCCTAGGGCAACCCCTCCTTCCAGACCTGGTCCCAAATTTAAAAAACAATGTTTTATTCCTTGTACGCGACATTTCCCTGAGTTAAACGCATGTATACGCGGGTCTGCATATACCCAACCCGCGTATATGTATTAAAACACTTAAAAAAATATAAAACTCCTTATTTTCGGGCGGAGATCGCGGGTTTTACCTGCTGATCACCTGTTACTGCCCGTGGCCCAACTGTTCCCAACCAACTCCTAACTAAAAAACTACTTTGGGAGCGGTATAAAAAGACATCAAAGGGGAGGCCTAAGGGACGAGAGAAGAGAAAGAAAGGTTATTATACTGAAATTTTTCCCCTGACCATGTCTGAAGACCCTTGTGCCTTCTGCACTTCCCCCATTTGTACAGGAAACCCTTGTTTCCTTGTGTGTTGATGTTCATCCACTAGTTATGGCATCATGGAGTGAGTCTTGGAAGGAGATATGCTAAAGGCTTGAGGCTGGACGGATCCAAAAGGAAGCTTTGCTTGGAGCCTGCGAAAGGTTACTCAGGTGATATTACTCCTTTTGTACATTATATTTGTCTATAATAAAGAAACACGTCTTGGTTCCCAATATGCTTCTTCTTTATGTTTATGATGTTCATGTTTGAATCTCATATGTAAATGGTTGTTTAAAGTTCATAACTAACTTCCTTCTTTTATAACATAAAGATGATTTCTTTATAAGTCTTTGTCCATATAATGTTGTATTCTTTGGAATTGGTTGTTTTACAGGACAAAGGAGTGAAAGGGACTTGAAGAAGGGTTTGGACCCTTGATGAACTTCACGAACGTAGGACCTGAGGTATGCCCTTCTTACTTTAGAATTTGCTTATTATAGTATAATGGCTGTGTGAATGTGTGTTTCTCTGTTTAGACAACTTTCAGTCTGCTAGGGTTTCCACCCAAAAGCCCTAGGGGAGAAAATCCCTCAACAGAATTGGCGACTCCACTGGGGACAACACTCTTGTTGTTCCTAGTTTGGGTGTTTGTCAAGCCAATCAGGGCTCAGTTGCTTGTTGGTTTGCTGTTACTATCTGGTCTGTTCTTTACTTCTGAGTTTTGCCAGTTTCTTCAGTTTGTTTTTTATTTTTCTTGAAATCTTTCATATACGTTGTTTTCCTTAGTTACAGAAGCGTACGTACACTAGTTTCCTGAAGTAAACTCGCGTATACGCAGGTTTCCTCAGGCACAATCCCGTATACACGCAATCTGCACTTAAGTACAGTCGCGTATATCTTGCAACTTTCAAGATTTATAAATTTTTGTGTCTTTGAAGTTTGTCTAGTGTTTTGAGTCAGTTTGAAACAGTCATTTTTGCCAGTATCAGTTGCTTGGTTTACAGCAAGCGTCTTACTCCGATTTCTCTCTAATTATAAGGAGTATTGGTCTTGTTTTGTGTTTGCAAGCGTCATCGTCTTTTTTCTAAAAGCATGCAAGATTTCTTGTTGGAATCTTGGCTGCTTTGATTTATCAGAGCAGAAAGATTGTTATCAATCTTTGTGTTGAATTTTGCTTTTGGTGACTTTTTGTTTGCTTGACAAAATGGCTTTTTGTGACCATCTACTTCTTGGTTTCATGAAAGTTGTCGATTGATGCTTTCTTAAAATTGTCTTTTTGATATTTTTTGGTCTTTGTTACCAAAGATTTCATTGCTGCTTTCGATTGTCAAAAAGCATCTTTAAACACATTTGTTTTTGTTGAGTTTTCATTCATTGTATGGTGTCAACTTGCAAAAGTGTTTCTTTCTTATTGTTTCAATCGCAAAGTTTCAGTTTGGTTGAGAGCATTTTTGAAAAGACTTTTTTGTTGCTACTTTGAAGAGAACTTTTCGAAAAGTTTTGTTTTGCTTTCTTGAACTTGCTTTTCACTTGGTTTCCTTTTGGTGAATGAAAGTGCTTTCTGTTTGTCTTGAGCTTAGTTTTTAGTGTTTAGACGAAATGAATGGTAGCATTTCATATTCCATCTAGACATTGTAAGTGGCAAAAGAAAATTTGATAAGCAAAGCAACTTTCATTTCTTGTTTTAGGGTTGTTTTCAATCTTGCATCAAGCATATAGTTGTGGCATTAGGATAGATTTGCATCTCTTTAGGCATACATAGTTTTGTTAACTTTTTGAGTGTGAAGTGTGAATTAACAAAAAGAAAAGAAAAGTTTGTTTCATTAGAAGTTTCCTTTCGAACCCTGTAGAAATTACTCTTCATCGAAAAACAATGACAAGTGCACATGCATATAGTTAGGTTTTATTAGTTTCTTTTGCGTCGAAAAAACACCACTAGTTTCACTTCCATCATCCCTTGACTTAAAGAACAACCCATTTTAAAATCAAGCGCTAACTAAAATTCACTAGAACTTTTTCTTTTAAGTTAAAATACACCAACAATTTTTAGGATTTTAGGGCCTTGGATTAGGCGATTGGAGAGTTAACTCTCCAAGTCCATTTAAACGTCAAACATAGGAGTTTGAATAACAAGAGAAAATCCAATAGCGTTAGGAAGACCATGAAAGCTCCGGATCTGGGAGTTAAGCATGAGGGTCTGTGAAGACAGGGAAGAGAGATACCCCCTCTCCTACTTGTCCGAACTTACCTCACGACTGTTCCGTCTGGCTTCTGCGATGAGTTGGTATCCATAGTTTCTTCTCCTAGGGAACTACATAGGTGGCTGCGGAGGGGAATCCTGTGGCACCTGAGGTCGACGTTGTATCACTCTCAACAGCACTACTGGAGGGCACCCTTGCGAAGCTTAGGCACTTGCACCAGCGCAGACTGTTGTTAGGAGGTCAGTGTAACTTCCTCTGATACCTTCACTAATAGGCATGGGCCCTCATCATCCCAGACTATCTTCGGAAGGCCCCTTATTTTTCACTTTCTCGTATTTTG
>APFE030407749.1:0-72237 GCA_000404065.3 Pinus taeda
TTCCTAACCTATTCATGAACTGATTCCAGTTTGATTTAGTTCAGTTGGGCTTCGAATCTCCATAGAAGGGAAGTAGTTCTCCACCTCTCATGGAAGCTTCCTAATGATAAGGACAATCCCATGAATCTTGTGGATGATCTTATCTCCTTCTCCTATCTCTATATAAGCTTGTCTCTTTGCCTTTGACAAGCTAGTTAGTAATTCTACTCTTCAAGCTCCAAATTCTAAGTCGCAAAGTCTGAGAATTGCTAAGCTCATGCTACAAGAGGCCTTGTTCATCCCCATCAGGCTACATATTTAATGAGGAGATCTTTGTCCAAGTAACCAAGGAGAGAGAGGCGTTTTCCACATCCCCTGCAAGCTTTGCAAGACATGTGTTGCTGATCACCCAGCCAAAGGAGGATTTGACGTTAGAACTTGGTTGTATTCTCTTTTGTTTATTAATAATAATAGACAACTATCATTATGGTTCCACTCTTATTGTCTTTATCATGATGTTTGAGTTGTATCCTTTTTTACTGATACATAGTTTTATTTCTTGGATTTTATGCTTGTATTTGTGTTGTTATTTGCATGTGCAGGTGTCCGTTCACGAGGATCGTGAAGATTGTGACCAGCTGAAGCGAAAGAACGGGAGCGACGACTCTTCTACAAATACTAGCGTTGGATTTGAGGTAGGCCCTCATCATCAGTCTTTACTTTGCAATTAGGAACCTGCGTGTTAGCATTGTTTGATTATTGCTAGACCCCATTTAGGCTAGTGGGATCGCCTCTGTCCGCAGAGGGGATTTACCTACACAGCAATTTGGCGACTCCGCTGGGGAGTTGGCTTTTTGCCTTGTTTTGCTTGTTTTGTCTTGTCGTTTGATTTGTAAACTTTAGATGAAGCCCTGAAGTCTGGCCAGATAGCCTTCGAAATGTTATTTCTCTGCATTAGCATAGTAGATCAACGCCACTTCAGTCCATCACCGGTTTGGTTTACGAACTGAACAGCTTGGAACTTGCCTTGTTTCTTGGTTATTTCCTTGGTTTCTCCTGCTTGTTTAGCTTTCTGGGTTGAATGCTTGTGTTGCTTCTTGCCTCTTGGTGTACTTAGGTATTGCTGATTTGGCCTTGGCTCTTTTGTTTTTATTTTTCCATAGCAAACTCGGCTGGCGTTAGTTTAGAGCGTGACAGTCACGCCAGTTGGCACAAGTTGCACATTTACAACCCGCGCCAATTCCTGAAAGGTGCTTGTTGCAGCCTGACAGTAGCGCCAAGCCTGTAAACTTTTGAAGTTTGCTTGCCTGTGAACTTTTTGAGCTTGGGTTTTGTCCTAGGTACCTTTTTTCAGACTACTTGAGTGTGTTGGAGTGTGATTTGACTGTCTTTGATCGTTACCCTTTGGGTGTTTACTTTTTTCTATTGATTTCACATTTCTAGCCCTAGGGCATCTAGTGGCTTTGTGTATCGAGCCTTCCTCAGGTGTTTTGATATTTTTGTGGTCCAGTCAACTCTTTTGTTTGCTCCGTTACACTTGTTTGGTAGTTGTGAATCATTTTTTTGCGTTATTTGGGTGATTTGCTTTGTCTTCACTTGAATTCCGCTTCGTCTCATTTTGAGCCTAGATCACACGGATCATTGTTGTCTTTGGGATCTTTCTTGTTCTTTGGATGTTTGATTTGTGATTTGAGGAACTGAACGTGCTTGTATTGGATAGAATTTGCTTGTGTTATTTCTCAAAGTTGTTTAGTGCATTTTGCCATCATCGAAAAGAAAAGTCTCTTTTGCTTTGAATTAGTTAATTAAAATTAGAACTTTTCATTTCGATTAGTGATTTAGTGATCTTAAAGAAAAGTTTATTGATTTGCATTAGCTACATTAGGGAAGCTCTTTTGTTGTTTTGTGATCGTTTTGTTTACATGAAAGCTCTTCAACTCTCTCGTAATTAGCATTCATCGAATGAAATGACATGTTTTGGCATATAGATTGCATTTAGGGAATTTTGAGAGATTACATATGGTAGGACCTAAAAACCGAAACCTAACACAAGATCAACTTTAAAATAAATTGAATGAATCTAAAAATGCATTGGAACATAACGCTCACATTCTAGAGGTCTAGGCTAGAGACGTGCTCTAGCGTCGTTAAACCTAGTCACTTTTGTTTCCACTCAAGGTTGGGTGATTCCTCCTTTTGTGACTCAACTGTGGTCTAGTACAGACTTGTGCTCTCACGTACCATCGAGTATATGGGGAGACTCCACTAGGTTATCATCCTTGATCCACAGGAAGCTGTGTCTGCCGCCTTACAGCCCGTAACACACCAAACACAGCATTCAGGAAGATTGACTACCGTACGGAAAGTCCTTGGTTTTCATATGATTGCTAAGGTGTATATGCAGTTTTACGGATTGTCTCGTAAACCCATTGCCTAGTTCTCTAGAGTAGTCACTTTTTGATCCTTTTCAGACTCCTTAAAAGAAAAGGCTCACTTGAGCATTTGTCACTTTAGGCTCACTAAACATTCAAAGGCGACTAGAGTCATCTTTTTGTCCTTTTCTCGACTCTTTAAAGATGAAGAGGTCAAGTTGTGTCCTAATATCTTAAAATTTATTCGACCATAATCACACTTACCTTATTAGATCTTGTTTGCGTTAGTTTTGAGTAGGGTCTTTCCTCATTAGCTTGCCTAGGAATTTTTGAATTCGATCATCCTGGTGGATCCATCGATCCCCTCTCCCATCCCTAGTGACCAAGGGTCTCCTTCTTCTGCTGCTCCTGAGACACTGGTTTGTGGTGACACTTTTCCTATTATTCCAAGTGTCCAACCATTGAACTCTCATGCCCCAGAAGACAAGCTTCACGATCTGTTTTAGAACCCTGTTTGGGAACCTTACGAAGAGGATTTTCCCTCTACTCCTACTGGTGTTTCGACCCCGATGACTTCCTATGACATGGACGATACATCTCCTGTAGCGAGTGAAACACCTGTTGTGTCAAGTATTGAGACTCCTATCCTGGTCACATCCCCGGTCATATCTACGCCTTACACTGTCACCCTTCTCGGTGTTACAGTGCCTTTACGCTATAGGGCTCTGAGGGATGCCATGGGCTCTAGGAACTCCTCTTCAGGTACCATGTGGGATCATAACATTATTCCCACTACGGGATCTTTTATTTAACAAGTTCACAATATCGTTGTCACGTCAGTCCCGACCAATCTGACCGTTTGTGTCGCATCTTCAACTTCGGTTGTTAGCGTCGTTACGACATCTTCGATCATAACTACTGTTGCTGGTCCATCCCACGGTCCAGTACAGAGTGGTCAATCGGCACATACAACCAGAGTTGTTCATCTTGCAGTTAGTGCCCCGCCTTCTTCTGGTGCCATTCTAGCAGGGGGGCATATTCTCAATATTTGCATGTTGTCCAAAATCCAGGTGCGCAAGGCCCTTATTATGACCCTATAGGTCATCATTTGTATACTTCCTTGCCATCTGAGCCCGCTGTTGAGGTTTCAATTCCGTTGAATGTTGCTTGGGGTACCACTAGTTATGGTGGTGGCCAAATCCGTCCGGATCAAGGGCAGCCGTACCAAGGACCATCGTATCAAGGTCAGCCATCCTACACGCAGCCTAATTATGGGAAAAAATATTATGGCCAAACCTATCTAAGGCAACCTGGATGCCCACAAGGACAACCCTCCCGGGGACAACCTTCGGCCTATGGTGGTCCGTCTTTCACCTATCTTGGGCAACCCTCTGGAAACCCGGGACAACCTTATGCTCAACAAGGACAACCTGGAATCCAACAAGGGTACCCTTCTGGGCAGGGTGGTCAACCTTACATGCAGCAAGGCCAGCCCACTGCTCAGCCTAGTCAACCATCTGGACAGGTTGGTCAACCCCAGGGTCAACCAACCGTTCAATCTGCTCAGCCATCTGGTCCACAAGGACAACCTCAGTTGTACAAGGACAACCTAACACCCAGCAAGCTCAACCTTCTGGGCAAGTAGGTCCATCCCAAACCCAACTAGGGCAACCTTCCGGCCAGGTGGCCCAACCTCAGTCTTCTCAAGGACATATTTCGGGGCCTGCTCAACCGGGCATGCAAATGGTCATTTCTTCTCAAGCTCAACCCGGTTTTCAGCCCCAGACTCAAACTGGTCTCCAGATGCAAGGTGGGTTTCAATCCCAACCTTCTTACCAAGCGCAGCCTGGTCCCCAGGCTCAATATGGAGCCCAACAACCGTATGGATACTAGCAACCCCAGGGGCAAGCTCACTTTGCCCCGTATCAAAATTATCAACAGATGTAGGTCACTCCTTATCAAAATTACCAGCAACAATATGTTGCTCCTGCAGGTCAGTTTGGTAACCAATGGGGCGTTGGGGGGCAAATCTAGAGTCAACTGTCCGGTTATGGATATAACCCTTATGGACAGAGTCCCTACGGACAGAATCCTTTTGGACCTGGTCCGTCCGGACAAAATCAGTGGGGGAAACTAGCAACTGGGTGGAACTCTGGCCCTACCTCATATCCATAACCGCAGATGTCCTTCAATCCTCAGCTGCCATTCTTAGCAACGTTGGAACTGCCAGATGTATCTAAATTAAACAATGATCCTATCTTGCATAATCCATACTGGCCGCCGGTTCCAACCAAGATACCCGGCGATTGTCCCGAATTTGACGGCAAAGCTGGAGAGGATCCTCAAGCCCATGTGATGACGTATCATATTTGGTGTTCGTTGAATTCATGGCTTGACGATTCAATCCGGCTTCTCCTGTTCCAAAGGACTCTCATTGGCTCGCTGCTAAATGGTACATTGAGTTGACCCGTGCATCTTTTCAAGATTTCAATTCATTAATGGCATTCCTCACCCATTTTCAGTTACCCATTTGGTATGAGACGGGAACGCATCTCCTTACATCTCTTAAACAGGACATGGCTATGCACATCTCTGATCATATACATGAATGGAGACGGCATCATCAGTTGATCAAGTTCCGGATTCCTGATCAACTCCTAACCGGTTGGTTCACGACCTCCTTTATCCCTAAGATCGCACGGGACATTGCTATCGGGGCTTGTGTGACTGAAGAGCAAGCTATCGTGCATGCTCAGCACCTCGACTTAGTTTATTCTCAGTTAGGTACTTTATATGAGTATTTTCCTGATGCCCTTAGACCCGGTACATCCAAAGCTCCACCAAAGCCATCTGTTGATGGGGTTATTGGCTCTGTAAATCCGTCATTGAAGAAATCATCCTCGAACCCTGGGAAGCAAAAACCGAATTCTTCAAACGAAAACACTTCTCAGGGTGGTTCTAATTCTGGAAGTACTTCCGAGGTCAACACCATCCAGTCCACCACGGCGGACAAGGCCTCGAAAGGAAAGAAAAAGGGGAAAGTGAAGAATAAATCTAAGCAACCTAAACAGGACTCCTCCAAGCCTCCACCTGAGGAAGGAGAAAAGCGTAAAACAAAGTATCCTTGTTGTACAGGTAAATCCCCTCTGCGGACGGAGGCGATCCCACTAGCCTAAATGGGGTCTAGCAACAATCAAACAACACTAACACGCAGGTTCCTAATTGCAAAGTAAAGGCCGATGATGAGAGCATACCTCGAATCCAACGCTTATATTCATAGAAGAGTTGTCGCTTCCATTCTTTCACTTCAGCTGGTCACAATCCTCATGAACCGACACTTGCACTTGCAAAGAACAAGACAAATACAAGCATAAAATCCAAGAAATGCAACTATGTATCAGTCAGAAAGGGTACAACTCAAACATCATAATAAATACACAAGAGTGGAACCATAATGATAGTCGTCTATTATTATTGATAAACAAAAGAGAATACAACCAAGTTCTGACGTCAAATCCTCCTTTGGCTGGGTGATCAGCAACACATGCCTTGCAAAGCTTGTAGGGGATGGGGAACAAGCCTCTCTCTCCTTGATTACTTGGACATGGATCTCCTCCTTAAAGATGTAGCCTTATGGGGATGAACAAGGCCTCTTGTAGCATGAGCTTAGCAATTCTCAGACTTTGGGACTTAGAATTTGGAGCTTGAAGAGTAGAATTACTAACTAGCTTGTCAAAGGCAAAGGAACAAGCTTATATAGAGGGAGGAGAAGGAGATAAGATCATCCACAAGATTCATGGGATTGTCCTTATCATTAGGAAGCTTCCATGAGAGGTGGAGAACTACTTCCCTTCTTGGGAGATTCGAAGCCCAACTGAACTAACTCAAACTGGAACCATTTCATGGATAGGTTAGAAGGAACCTTCGGAAGTTTGTTTGTTAAAAACTTTACCCAACTGGGTTGGCGCTAGTGCAACTCTGACACAGAGCGCCAGCTGGCACGCCCTCTTTGGAGGATTTCCCCCATTGGCGCGAGTGATACACTATGGAACAGTGCCAATGGAGAAAGGGCTATGTTTTTGGGTATTTTGCAGAAGGTGTCTTCAGGGCATATGAAGTACATACTCTAGGGGATACAATGCAGGTGTTTACAAGTTATGTCACTTCTCACAGGTCCCGGAATAGGTCCTCCAATGTATGGGAGAAGGGGTAACAAGGACGGTGACAAAATACTGTGTAACATATGCCCCCTAAAGCATGAAGCCCGAGAGAGAGAGGGGTGAAGTGCTTTACAAGAACATGGTCGACTGAAAACACGGCCGCCGGAGAACCTGCACGAAGTACAACTGATATCTCAAATACATGATGTACATGGTATGGGCGCAACCATCCATAGCAGAGTACATAAAAATCTGGATCCCAAGTATGGATGTAGCCATCCAATGAGGATCAATGAAATAGACTCAGGCATGGTCGCAGCCATCCAGTGAATGAGTCATGTAGTGATTGTAATAATCCACAAAATGTAACCTGGATCTCAACAGACAAAATCTAGGGTCTTGCGCTCCAACTCGACCCGAAAAAAGTACAAGTTCAATCATGCGAATATAGGATTCGAAGTCGAACATACGAGAACATCGTCTGATTACCAGTCAATGATGAAAACTGTTAACAAACGCGAGAGGTACCACCAATAATGACAATGGTCCTCAAGGTACTATAGGTACAATCCACAGTGTACGAATCAGTGAGACGGTGTCGAACACCCGTAGAATCATCCGATCGGAGGCCAATGATGAAAACCTCGCGTTGAACACGAAGAACCTGCCATTGAGGCATGCAGGCTCCAAGGTACCTGAAGGGAGTCTCTAAGTCAACTTCCTGGATAATTAGTTGAAGTCGACAGGAAGTGACCTTGATTGAAGGTGGGCCATAATGTTTCCCACATCATCGACACGAGACAGAGAAGGATAAAATGTTTTGTGTGAGGTATCAGAGGGAGGTTGAGTATTTTGCAGAGGTCAACTTCTCTTGAACATATTGGTGGCACGACAGTGGACTTGGCAGTATTTGACATCAAATGATCAAGGGTCATGGTGACAAGGCGATGAGCAGATGAATAGTCAAACAGGATAACCCAAACCCACGGAGGCAAGTGTAAAACAAGATGAGATGTCCCCACCCAGACACGAATGCAGACGAGTGCCATGTTCAAGAGCGACATACTACCGACACGACGATGATTACGGTTCCTTTATTCCCCCACCATTTCTGGCGAGTACCCAGATTATTTTTGGATGACAAGCTTGACGTGGATAGCATATGCTTGAGAGGCGTCATTTTGACGGAATCTGATGTCATTAAGTTTTAATGAGTCTGACAAAGGAAGAACTCGCCGTATTTTCATGTTTAGAGAGTTTAAAAAGACAGTGAAAAGGAAACTCCAGGGGTGTCCTTTTTCATAAAGTTTTGTCTCTCGCACCCGAAAAAGTATAAAACAATGCTCGAAAGAACCGCCCGATCATTACGACCGAGGAGTACTTTTCGTAAGTAGTGAATTTGATCTGAAAAAGTAAAAAAGCGATCAAAACCACATCGCTTCGTGACCATTAACAAACCGGAAACGACAAGGGCCCGACAATCTTTTCGTTTTTAAACGGTCGGAAAAGGGTTTAAAGACGACCACCTCTCATGTCCGTTTATCGAGTCGAGAGGACCAACTCGGCATTCTTTTCACGTTTAGAGAGTCAGAAAAGAGCAAAATATGACTACAAAGTGACTTTTTTCATGTATTTACCGAGTCCAAAAAATTATAAAATACAACTCGTTTCGCCACCAAGGATGCATAAACACCTGTCGCTGCACAAAAAATCGGTGTAAAATCCATTTCCGACATAAATATTCATAAATATAGTCATAAAATGATTTTTTAAAACCTATTTGGGGGTCAAAAGTTATAAAATGGTGAAAATGGTAAATAAAAAATTACTTTTCACTTTTTACCTTTGGAGAGCGACATTAGGGCTTTTGGAGTGCGACCTTTAGTTGGCGATTGTGACAAATCCAGTGGAACATTTCGAGCGCCGTCAGTGTCAGGTAAGAGGTCTTGTCCTTAGCTCCATTTCCATCTGTTTAGAATTTGTTTTTAGTTGCATTTTCATCCCCTATGGGGAGGATTTTGAATTTAGGGGTTGCGCCCATTGGTGCGAGTTTCAGGCACGGACCCGCGCCAATGGGGCAATTTTCCCATAGGGCGCGCGCCAATGGCCGTGCATATTTTTGGCAAGTTTTAACAAATTTAAAACCTTTTTCCTGCAATTCCAAGTTATGTAAGTGTCTAATTCACTATTTTGGCTTGTGTTTGCAGGGAAATCCACAAAAATGGTGATTGTATGGAAGGAACGAGAACATGACCAAGTGGACACATTGGCTTTGGCGGATGAGGATTGCATGGAAGCTCTTAGAGCGTGTGGGCTCAAAAAATATTTCATGCTATCCTATTTACGAGCTCAGCCAGAGCTCCTGCAATACCTGATCAACTTGTGGGACGTAGAGGAACAAGTGTTCCAGATATGGGACTAGGTGCTAGAGTTAGACGTATCTGATGTCTATTTCCTGACTGGATTGTCGCGACAAGGGTTGGTGCCTCGATTGATTGGGAGCAGGCCATCTGGAGAGAAGATGGAAGAGGTAAAGGCTCGAGTTTTCCCAAAGGCAAAATATGGGCAGGGCAGTTCAAAGGTGGATATCCCCACCGTTCAGGACCTGACACTCAGAGCATTGCTATTCACCTTCACATGAGCTGCAGGGGCACAGCCACCCCACGAAGCTATGAAGAACCACCTGATATTAGCGACAGAGTGCCTTAGCCCATCGATCTTCAATTGGGCATTAGCTCTGACAACCAATATGAAGAGGCAGCTGACAAAGGCCAAGCGAGGCAAGCTGCAACAATTCGGGTACGGTTCCATCTTGGTGACATTCTTCTTGGAACGTGTGTCAAGCTTCTAGGGCCAAGGGGCCTTTGTAGCTCGATGGGCGGCACTGATTTCAAGGGGTGGTGGCGACCAACAGATGTCCTTTAGACCTGAGTTTTTCGGGTGGTTTCGTTGCCAACTGATAGTGGTGGAGGATTGGCCATATGCGGGGACATACTTCACTGGAGACCCTGACCTTCCCCTGCCGAAGGAAGAGAATTGGGACGAGGAGATTGGTACGTCCTCATTTTTTGATTTTGTGTTTTTATGATTTTTTTTGTTAGTACATGCTTGTCCTAATGACCTTAATATGCATATGCAGATGTCGGCCCAGAGCATCCAGCTGGCATGTCTCCCATTGCGAGGAGACACCCAGTAGCAGTAGCAGTAGGAGCAGATCCTCAGGAGGAGGGTGGTGACAGAGGGGAGCTCATCCAGAACCTCGAGGCTATCACTCGAGGGATTCTAGATTACGCTCAACTAGCGGATGTCCCACTAGTGTACTAGAGGCACATAGTGGGGGTGCCGACTCGCATCCATCGGCTCCTGAGGCGTTTAGTGCGAGCGGTGACGTGCTACCATGAGCACCATTGAGACTAGATACCTAGGCTTTTCCTTTCATGCATATTTTTTGAGAGACATGTTGTCTCCGGATGTATTCAGACAAACATGTATTATTTTTTTGATGATGCACGGGGTTCAAACATTTTGGACACACACACATATATATATACATATGTTTTATGGTTTATTGTACTTTATGCTTCTTGTGTTATGTTGAATTACATGTTATTGCAAATGCCTGTCCACACCATAATTACTTAATGCATCGGTAATGTATTAAGTCGTCTGGAATATGTTGATAAGTAATGAAATCAAAATCCCTTTCTAATAACTTAACACGTAAATACAACCTTAAAATTCGATGATCTTTGATGGAATAACGCCCGTTGAGTTGGTGGACTACAAGCTGAGAGTCCAAGTTCACAACCAATGTTCGAATGCCGAGGTTAATCGCCTCAGCTAATAATTCAATCACAGCACTATATTCAGCAACACTGTTCATTGTACAACCTAGACAAACCCCTTGAATGTCTATTAACTCACCATGAGGATCGTAGATCATCCATGCCGCAAATGACAAGCTGCGTGTACTGCAGGAAGCACCATTAGCGAAACCAACGTAAGGCGATCCAGACATCTGTCCAAGAAGCAAAGAGACACAATAAGCAGCAATCACGCCAACACACCAAGACAAAAATATGAAAACATGCACACACAACACACTTGCTGAAAGCACACGTATATACAAAAAGAGAGTGCCTGGACTCATGCATAGTATTTTTTAAGATAAATCCCATTTCGGGGCTTATCCAGGGGATTTCCTTCATAATCAATAAGTTGTAGGCGCCTTTTTGCAAAAATCTTTTCACAATGTAGGGCCCATGCCACATAGGCTCGAATTTTCCTGCCCCCAGCTTATCGTTAGCTTGATCATAGAGCAGTACTAAGTCTCCCTCAATGAAAGAGCAGGGGTTAACAGTATTATCGAAGTGAGTTTTCACTCGCTTCTTCTGAGCTTCAATATCTAAGGAGGCTAGACGACAAGTCTCGTCCAGCCGCTCTAAGTAAAGAAGACGCTCTTCTACCAGAGTAGTATCAGGGAGCAATTCGACGGCTATCTTTAATGAAGGAATCTCACACTCAATAGGAATGGTAGCCTCCAGTCCGTAAACTAACTGAAAGGGAGTGAAACTGGTGGCGTCCTTCACAGAGGTATGGTAGGCCCACAAAGCAGACAACAACATCAGATGCCAACTAGACTTATGCATGCCAACAGTTCGTTGAAGCATCGTGACCAAAACCTTGTTCATGGCTTCCACTTGACCGTTTGCCTGAGGATAGTACGGGGTCGAACTATCATGCCTAAGGCCCAACTGGGTTGTTAACTCGGTCATCATGTGATTACGAAAATGCTTTCCCTGATCAGTGACGATGGCTTGGGGTACTTTGAACTGCGAAATAACATGGTTGAACAAAAACTGCGCCGCAGTGTGACCGTCTTCAGACAATGTAGGCATTGCCTCGGCCCATTTCGTGAAATGATCAACAGCAACGATGATGTACTCATGCCCCCCCGCTGAGCAAGGGTTACAGGTCATATAATCGATGCCCCATTTGGAAAAAGGGCCGACAGTTACAACGGGGTGCAGTGGAGCAGGGGGTGCACGCATCTTCCGTTGGTAAATCTGGCACTCATGACACGAACGGGCAACAAGAATGCAATCCTTGAAATTGGAGGGCTAGAAATAGCTAGCACAGAGGATTTTCTATGCGGTGGCATATCTAGACATGTGACCACCACATGCACCAGAGTGGCAGTCATTCAAAACTCTCTCTGCTTCTTCGAAAGTCAAGCATCAGCAAAGAACAGAATCAACACCGAGATGGTACAGGGTGTCCCCAATGATGCGATATGGTTGGGCTTGATGTCGGATCCGTCGGCGAGCATCCTTAGAGGTCTCGGGACAGAAGGAGGATGTCTGCAAGTAGACAATAATATCCTTGTATCAGGGATCAAGGGTGCTAATGAGGAAGAGAGTTTCATCTAGAATGGAATCCTCTAACTGAGAGGAGGCAGCGATAGATGGCAAAGAACACAACAACTCAGCGAAGACAAGTGATTTCTTAGACTTGGCAGCAGTAAATTCCAAGTCAAACTCTTGGAGGATGGCTATCCACTTCGAGTATTTGCCCCCCAGCAACTGGCGTGACAGAATGTAGGTCATGGGGTTGCAATCGGAGATCACTGTCATGGTACGTAGCAAGATGTAATGACGGAAGCGTTGAACAACGCAAACATCAGCGAGGGCCAACTTCTCGACATAAGCATATCAAGATTCCATGTCTAACAAATTGCGGCTAAGGTAGTAAATAACGTGTTCAGTGCCATCATCGTCATCCTGAACCAGAACCACGCCGATGGTGGTATCCACAGTGGCTAGATACAACATGTAATCGCGATGATAATTCGGAGGCCGCAACAAAGGGGTGGAAACCATGAGAGTTTTAAGATGTGCAAAAGACTCTTGAGCTATGGCATCCCATCGAAACGGGGTGTCACGCTTGAGTAACTGCGTGAAACCTTTTGCCACCTCGGCATAATTCGGGATGAATCGTCGTAAAAAGTTTGCTTTACCCTGCAAACTCTGTAGTTTCCGCAAAGAAGCAGGGGTAGGAAGATTCAAAATGGCTTCGACTTTAAGGGGATCCAAGCGGATGCCCTCTCAGGAGACAATGAACCTGAGAAGTCGACCAGATTCTACGCAGAAGACACATTTATGCGGATTAAGTCAGATATTGTAGTGTCGACAGTGGAGAAAAATCTCGCGGAGATGCGACGGATGGTCTTGGCGCTTAGCCGAATGAGCGGGAAGGTCATCCAAATAAGGCTATACGATGTGCCGGATATCATGAAAGGTGTAAGACATCTCACGTTGAAAAGTGGCACTGGCATCCTTGAGACCGAAAGGGAGCTTTTTATAAGCGAAAGTACCCCATGGACAGATAAAGGTCATCTTGTGTTGATCAGCGAGCACGATATTAATCTAGTTGTAGCCAGAAAATCCATCCATGAATGAATATATCTCACTCCCAGCACACTCATCAATGAGCTGGTCAATGAAAGGTGTGGGGTAGTTATCTTTCGGGCAGGCTCGGTAATATCGTGATAATCGACACAGACGTGAATAGTACCCTAATTTTTATCCACAGGGACAATGTTAGAGACCCAATCTGTGAGTGGGATAGTGTAAATGAAACCAGCTTTAAGAATTTTTTCGACTTCCACTTTGATAGTTGCAGCCTTGCAGGGGTGCACAGGACGTAAACGCTGACGAACAGGTTTAGCTCCTGGATACGTAGGTATCTCATGCACTACAATGTTTGGATCAATGCTGGGCATCTCTTCATAATACCATGCAAAGACATCACGAAACTCGTGAAAGAGAGCTATATAGATTTGAATTTCCTCAGGAGTGCAAGTGACTCCTATGTAAATGTTCTCGACAATCCCTGGTTTGACAAAGATGTCGATAGGTTGAGTCTGTGTAATGTTCCCCAAATTCCCTTCAGAAGATACTTGATAGACCTGAATAGGTGTCTGAAGGGGTTGTGAAGGGAGACACGGAGCAAACCACTCGATACAAGCCAACATTTCCCGAAGGGTAGGGAGAAACGAGGAACGGTGATGAAGATTAAACCACAGAGGTTCCTCGAGAGACATGGTCTCGATGATGGCTTCGTCGGAAGGAAATATTTCCTTTAATGGATCCGAGGAGGCGCATTCTCCAAGCCAAGGGAATAGTCGTATGAGTCAAGAGCTCCGCTTAAAGAAGCAGATTCAGCAAGAGGAGCCAATACAATAGTGATTTTGATGTAGTTGAGCTCGGCGGGACTCAACGGCATCTCCTCGCCCCATGATTCTATATGTTCAATGGGGGGAAGGACCCAAGGATTAGAACGAACAGAAATCATACTGATGGAGGCGAGGTTTGGAGGTGGGAGCGAAAAAACACTCATGAGGGCAGGATCTTTGAAGAGCCCGGCTCCCACACTCTCGAAAGGGATGGAGGTATGCTCCATGAAAGTCACATTGCCTTCAGAAGAAGAAGCGAAGAAGGAGAGTTGGTATACCGTGACAATTTTCCCCTTGTGAGGGAAACGAATGACACGGAAGAGGGATGAAGCCATGGCACGCATGGCATATGTCCAACTCCATCCCAGAAGGAGGTTGTAAGTAAGATTTGCGTCAATGACCTCAACTTCCACTTCAATAGTTTTCCCTTCTAAAGTAATCGGCAATCATTGTGTTGTGTGTGGAGCATGATTGTTCAGAGGTCTTTGTTTTCAGCCGGATGTATACCCCAGGACGTTTGTACACCCCTCCATGCAGGGGGGCCGATCCCCCCCGGCTGGGGGGTTCGGGGGCCAGCGGTCCCCCAAGGGGGCTCGGGGGCAGCGCCCCCGAAGCTAAAAACAGCTGTAAAATTGCCTTGTAAAAGTATAGTAATTTCTAGTCAATCTGGGCCATTCATTAGGCGGATGATCTGACAGTAGAACTTATGTTTAGTTTAGGGTTTTTTGCCCTAGAAGGCAACCCCTCTCTTTGTATGAGGGCATTGTATTTGAGGCTGTGAGATAGATGTGTATTCGGTGTGAGCGAGAAACAGAGAGGTGAGACTGTGAGAGACGACAGAGGATATTACAGCGGATTTGCTGTAGGTTGTGTCTCTTCATTTTGCTGATAATAGAAAGGAAGGACTGGCTATTCGAGGTGGATGTAGCCCAAACTGGGTGAACCACGTATATATGTGTCTCTCTTGTTTTGTGCGTTTTCTGTGTTTATACTTCTGCAATATTTTATGTGTTCCATTGCTCCGTAATATATATAATATTCTAACACATTGAAGGATACCATAGGGACAAGATTCTCTCCCATCAAAGGCTTCCAGCGTCGTGGGAGACTGGCTCAAAGTTGGAGACCCGATCACTTTCCAACAAGCAACTGACATGATGCAAGTTGACGCGCCTTCATCAATAACTGTACGATGGATTGTTTTCGAATTGATGATGACTTGTATGAGGAAGGCGATCTGATGAGGCAGCCTTTGGACATGGCTCTCAAGATCAAAGGTGATCAAATCCGAATCTGCCGGGTCGATGCCACCGATGGCCGATAGCAGGGACTTCCTCTAAGGGGGGCAGCGCTGGAGAACTTCTAAAGCGGACATAGCCGATGGAGCCTGCGCTAAGTCATCAACTATGTTATAGTGCTGGGTAGCACGAGCTTTTTGGTTGTAAGATGATCTATGGAGTACTCCTTTGGGAGGGGGTCAGATCGTCGTCTCAGTACTAGGTCTCTCGATGTGGAGCGGACCAGAACTGGATGGAGGAGTGCTCAAGGGAACCTCGGGCTCCTTCCCAGCAGATGACGGATACTCCTTTGTTCGAGTCATTACATGAACGGGAATGGATCCAGCCATGAACACTTTGGAACCAAAGGGAGAAGAAGACGAAGATGGATCAGCCACCATTTGAGTCTGTTGAGAGAGGAAAGGTTCTTTAAGAACTGCAGGAATGCCACGAGCACCTTTCAACAAACGACTAACCTTGGATCGCCTTGGGCAGTCTTTGGTATAGTGATCCTCATCACAGATGAGACAAGGATACTTGGGTTTACGCTTGGCTCCTTCCTCGGATGGAGGTTTGGAGGAATCTTGTTTAGGTTGCTCAGACTTATTCTTTGCTTTCCCCTTTTTCTTTCCTTTCGAGGCCTTGTTCGTCGTGGTGGACTAGACGAAGTTAACCTTGGAAGTAATTCCAGAATTTGAACCACCCTGAGAAGTGTTTTTGTTAGAAGCATTCAATTTTTGCTTCCCAGGGTTCGAGGATGATTTTTTGGACGACGGATTTAAAAATCCAATAACTCCATCCACAGATGGCTTTGGTGGAGCTTTGGATGTACCGGGTCTCGGGGCATCAGTAAAATACTCATATAAAGTACCTGACTGAGAATAAACTAAGTCAAGGTACTGTGCACGCGCAATAGCTTGCTCTCAAGTCACACAAGCTCCCATAGCAATGTCCCATGCGATCTTAGGGACAAAGGAAGTTGTGAACCAATTGGTGAGGAGTTGATCAGGAATCCAAAACTTGATCAACCAACGATGCCTTCTCCATTCATGTATATGATCAGAGATGTGCAGCTGTGTCGTGTTTGAGAGACGTAAGGAGATGTGTTCCCGTCTCGTACCAAATGGGTAACTGAAAATGTGTGAGGAATCCCATTGCCAATGAATTGAAGTCTTGAAAAGACGCACGGGTCAATTCAATGTACCATTTAGCAGCGAAGCCGGTGAGAGTCCTTTGAAACAGGCGAAGCCGAACCGAATCATCAAGCCATGAATTGGACAAACACCAAAGGTGATAAGTCATTACATGGGCTTGAGGATCCTCTCCAGCTTTGCCATCGAATTTGGGACAGTCGTCGGGTATCTTAGTTGGAACTGGTGGCTATTGTGGATTATGCAAGATAGGATCATTGGTTAATTTTGACACATCGGGTAGTTCCAACATTGCTAGAAATGGTAGCTAAGGGTTGAAGGACATCTGTGGATATGAGGTAGGGTCATAGTTCCATCCAATTGTCGGTTGCCCCCATTGACCTTGTCCGGATGAACCAGGTCCAAAAGGACCTTGTCCATAGGAACTCTGTCCATAAGGGTTATATCCATAACTGGATGGTTGATTCTGGATCTGCCCCCCATCGCCCTATTGGTTACCATACTGACCTCCAGGAGCAACATTTGGTTGTTGGTAATATTGATAAGGGGTGACCTACAGCTGTTGATAATTTTGATACGGGGAAAATTGATTTTTCCCCTGGGGTTGCTGGTATCCATACGGTTGCTGGGCTCCATATTGAGCCTGGGAACCAGGCTGCGTTTGATAAGAAGGTTGGGATTGATACCCACCTTGCGGCTAGAGACCAGTTTGATTCTGGGGCTGATAACCAGGTTGATCTTGAGAAGCAGGAACCATCTGCATGCCCGGTTGAGCAAGCCCAGAGAGATATCCTTGAGAAGACTGAGGTTGGTCCATCTGGCCGGAAGGTTGTCCTGGTTGGATCTGAGACAAACCTACTTGCCCAGAAGGTTAAGCTTGCTGGGTGTTTGGTTGTCCTTGTGGAACCGAAGGTTGTCCTTGCAGGCCAGATGGCTGACTAGGCTGAGCAGCGGGATGGCCTTGCTGCATGTAAGGCTGGCCACCCTGCCCAGAAGGGTACCCTTGCTGGGTTCCAGGTTGTCCTTGTTGCGCGTAAGGTTGTCCCGGATTCCCATAGGGTTGACCCGAAGGGTATCCCTGTTGGACTCCAGGTTTTCCTTGTTGAGCATAAGGTTGTCCCAAGTTTCCAGAAGGTTGCCCAAGATAGGTAAAAGACAGACCACCAGAGGCCGAAGGTTGTCCCTGGGATGGTTGTCCTTGCAAGCCTCCAGGTTGCCCTGGATAGGTTTGGCCATAATATTGCTTCCCATAATTAGGCTCCGTGTAGGATGGCTAACCTTGATATGATGGTCCTTGATACGGCTGCCCTTGATCTGGACGGAATTGGCCACCACCATAACTAGTGGTACCCCAAGCAACATTCAATGGAATTGAAGACTCAACCGCGGGTTGAGCTGGCAAGGAGGTATACAAATGATGACCTATAAGGTCATAATAGGGGCCTTGTGCGCCTGGATTTTGGACAGCATGCAAGTATTGAGAATATGCCCCCCTACTTAAATGGCATCAGAAGAAGGCGGGGCACTGCTTGCAGGATGAACAACTCTGGTAGCATGTGTCGATTGACCACTATGTACTAGACCACGGGATGGGCCGGAAACAGTAGTTACGACAGAAGATGTCATAATGGCACTAGCAACTGGAGTTGAAGGTGCGACACAAACGATCAGATTGGTCAGAATTGACGTGACAATGGTATTGTGAACTTGGGAAACAAAATATCCTGTAGTGGGAACGATGTTATTATCCCACATGGTACTAGAAGAGGAGTTCCTAGAGCCCATGGCATCCCTCAGAGATCTATAGCATGTAGGCACTGTAATACCGAGAGGTGTAACAGTGTAGGGTGTAGATATGATCGGGGATGTGGCCAAGATAGGAGTCTCAATACTTGACATAACAGGTGTTCCACTCGATACAGGAGATGTGTCCTCCATATCAGAGGAAGCCATCAGGGTCGAAACACCAGTAGGAGTAGAGGGATAATCCTCTTCATAAGGCTCCCAAAAAGGGTTCCAAAACAAATCGTGAAGCTCATCCTCTAGAGAACGAGATTTCAACGGTTGGAAACTTGGAATAACAGGAAAAGTGTCACCACAAACCGGTGTCTCAAGAGCAGTAGAAGAAGGAGACCCTTGGTCACTCGAGACGGGAGATGGGATTGATGGATCCGCCAGGATGATTGAACTCAAAAATCCTAGACAAGATAACGATGAAAGACCCTACTCAAAATTAATGCAAACAAGATCTAACAAGGTAAACGTAATCATGGTCGAATAAATTTTTAAGACATTAGGACACAACTTGACCTTTTCATGTTTTAAGAGTCGAGAAAAGGACAAAAGATGACTCTAGTCGCCTTTGAATATTTAGTGAGCTCGAAGTGACAAATGCTCAAGTGAGCCTTTTCTTTTAACGAGTCTTAAAAGGATCAAAAAGTGACTACTCTCGAGAAACTAGGCAAGGGGTTTACCAGACAATCCGTAAAACTGCATATACACCTTAGCAATCATATGAAAACCAAGGACTTTTCGTACGGCAGTCAATCTTCCCGAATGTTGTGTTTGGTGCGTTACGAGCTGCAAGGTGGCAGACACGGCTTCCTGTGGATCAAGGATGATAACCCAGTGGAGTCTCCCCATATATACACAACGGTACGTGGGAGCACAAGTCCGTACTAGACCACAGTTGAGTCACACAAGGAGGAATCACCCAACCTTAAGTGAAAACAAAAGCGACTAGGTGTAACGACGTCGGAGCACGTGTCTAGCCTAGACCTCTAGAATGTGAGCGTTATGTTCCAATACGTTTTTAGGTTCATTTGATTTATTTTAAAGTTGATCATGAGTTAAGTTTCGGTTTTCAGGTCCTACCGTATGTAATTTATCAAAATCCCTAAATGCAATCTATATGCCAAAACATGTCATTCCATTCAATGAATGCTAATTACAAGAGAGTTAGAGAGATTTCATGCAAACGAAACGATCACAAGCAACAAAGAGTTTCCATAATGCAACTAATGCAAATCAATAAACTTTTCTTTAAGACCACTAAATCACTAATCGAAATGAAAAGTCCTAACTTTCATTAACTGATTCAAAGCAAAAGAGATTTTTCTTTTTTGATAATGGAAAAATGCACTAAAGAACTTTTGAGAAACAATACAAACAAATTCTAACCAATACACACACGTTCAGTTCCTCAAAACACAAATCAAACAACCAAAGAATCAGAAAGATCCCAAAGACAACAATCAGCCGTGTGATCTGGGCTCAAAGCGAGACGAAGCGGAATTCAAGTGAAGACGAAGAAAAACACCTAAATAATGCAACAAAATGATTCACAACTACCAAACAAGTGTAAGGGAGCAAAAAAGAGAGTCGACTGGACAACAGAAAGATCAAAACACCTTAGGAAGGCTCGATTCACAAGGCCACTAGATGTCCTAGGGCTAGAAATGCAAAATCGGTAGAAAAAAGCAAACACCCAAAGGGTAGCGATCAAGGCTAGTCAAATCACACTCCAAGACAATCAAGTAGTCTAATAAAGGTACTTAGGACAAAACCACAACTCAAAAAATTGACAGGCAAGAAAACTTCAAAAGTTTGCAGACCTGGCGCGTCTGTCAAGCTGCAACAAGCACCTTTGAGGGATTGGCACGGGTTGTAGGTGTGCAACATGCGCCAACTGGCGTGACTGTCATGCTATAAACTAGCGCCAGCTGATTTTGCTATGGAAAAATAAAAACAAAAGAGCCAAGGCCAAACCAGCAATACCTAAGTACTCTCAAGAGGAAAAAACAACACAGGTATCCAACCCAGAAAGCTAAACAAGCGGGAGAAACCAAGGAAATAACCAAGGAACAAGGCAAGTTCCAAGTCGTTCAGTTTGCAAACAAAACTGGAGATGGACTGAAGTAGCGTTAATATACTTCGCTAATGCAAATAAATAGCGTTTCGAAGGCTATCTGGCCAGACTTCAGGCTTCGTCTAAAGTTTACAAATCAAACAACAAGACAAGATAAACAAACAAGGCAAAAGCCAAGTCCCCAACGGATTCGCCAAATTGTTGTACAGGTAAATCCCCTCTGTGGACAGAGGCGATCCCACTAGCCTAAATGGGGTCTAGTAACAATCAAACAATGCTAACACGCAGGTTCCTAATTGCAAAGTAAAGGCCGATGACGAAACCCTATCTCGAATCCAATGCTTATATTCGTAGAAGAGTTGTCGCTTCTGTTCTTTTGCTTCAGCTAGTCACAATCCTCACGATCCTCGTGAACAGACACCTGCACATGCAAAGAACAAGACAAATACAAGCATAAAATCCAAGAAATGCAACTATGTATCAGTCAGAAAGGATACAACTCAAACATCATAATAAAGACACATGAGTGGAACCATAATGATAGTCATGTATTATTATTGATAAACAAAAGAGAATACAACAAAGTTCTGACGTCAAATCCTCCTTTGGCTGGGTGATCAGCAACACATGCCTTGCAAAGCTTATAGGGGATGGGAACAAGCCTTTCTCTCCTTGATTACTTGGACATGGATCTCCTCTTTAAATATGTAGCCTTATGGGGATGAACAAGGCCTCTTGTAACATGAGCTTAGCAATTCTCAGACTTTGGGACTTAGATTTGGGAGCTTGAAGAGTAGAATTACTAACTAGCTTGTCAAAGGGAAAAGAACAAGCTTATATAGAGGTAGGAGGAGTAGATAAGACCATCCACTTGATTCATGGGATTGTCCTTATCATTAGGAAGCTTCCATGAGAGGTGGAGAACTACTTCCCTCCTTGGGAGATTCGAAGCGCAACTGAACTAACTCAAACTGGAATCAATTCATGGATAGGTTAGAAGGAACCTTCGGAAGTTTGTTTGTTAAAAACTTTACCCAACTAGGTTGGCGCTAGTGTGACTCTGACATAGAGCGCCAGCTGGCGTGCCCTCTTTGGAGGATTTCCCCCATTGGCGCGAGTGATACACTGTGGAACAACACCAATAGAGAAAGGCCTATATTTTTGGGTATTTTGCAGAAGGTGTCTTCAGGGCATATGAAGTACATACTCTAGGGGATACAATGCAGGTGTTTTCAAGTTATGTCACTTCTCACAGGTCCCGGAATAGGTCCTCCAATGTACGGGAGAAGGGGTAACAGGGACGGTGACAAAATACTGTGTAACAATCCTTGTCTTATCTGTGACGAGGATCATTATACCAAAGACTGCCCAAGGTGATCCAAGGTTAGTCATTTGTTAAAAGGTGCTCCTGGGATTCCTCCGGTTCTGAAAGAACCTTTCCCCTCTCAACAGACTCAAATGGTGGCCGATCCATCTTCATCTTCTTCTCCCTTTGGTTCCCAAGTGTTCATGGCTGGAACCATTCCCGTTCATGTAACGACTTGAACAAAGAAATATCTGTCATCTACCGGGAAGGAGCCTGAGGTCCCCTCAAGCACTCCTTCATCCAGTTCTGGTCTATTCCACATCGAGAGACCTAGTACTGAGACGCCCACCCGACCCCCTCCCAAAGGAGTACTCCGGAGATCATCTTACAACCCAAATGCTCGTGTTGCCTAGCACTATAGCATAGTTGAGGACTTAGCATAGGCTCCGTTGGCTATGTCCGCTTTAGAAGTTCTCCAGAGCTGCCCCCCTTAGAGGAAGTCCCTGCTATCAGCCATCGGTGGCATCGACCCGGCCGATTCAGATTTGATCACCTTTGATCTCGAGAGCCATGTCCCAAGGTTGCCTCATCAGATCGCCTTCCTCATTCAAGTCATCATCAATTCGAAAACAATTCATCGTACGGTTATTGATGAAGGCGCGTCAACTTGCATCATGTCTGTTTCTTGTTGGAAAGCGATCAGGTCTCTGACTTTGAGCCAGTCTCCCACGACGCTGGAAGCCTTTGATGGGAGAGAATCTCGTCCCTATGGTATCCTTCAACGATTGCCGATTACTTATGAAGGGAAAACTGTTGAAGTGGAAGTTGAGGTCGTTGACACAAATCTTACTTACAACCTCCTTCTGGGCATGAGCTGGACATATGCCATGCGTGCCGTGGCTTCATCCCTCTTCCGTGTCATTTGTTTCCCTCACCAGGGGAAATTTGTCATGATAGACCAGCTCTCCTTATTCGCTTCTTCTTCCGAAGGCAATGTGCTTTTCATGGAACATACCTCCATCCCCTTCGAGAATGTGGGAATCAGGTTCTTCAAAGATCCCGCCCTCTTGGGCGTCTTTTCACTCCCACCTCTAAACCTCACCTCTATCAGTATGATTTTGGTTCATTCTGATCCTTGGGTCCTCCCCCCCAATTGACCAGATATAATCATGGGGTGAGGAGATGCCATTGAGTCTCGCCGAGCTCAACTACATCGAAATTGTTGATGTATCAACTCCTCCTGCTGAGTCTGCTTCTTTAAGCGGAGCTCTTGACTCATACGACTATTCCCCTTGGCTTGGAGAATGCGCCTCCTCGGATCCATTAAAGGAAATATTTCCTTCCGACAAAGCCATCATAGAGACCATGTCTCTCGAGGAACCTCGGTGGTTCAATTTTCATCATCGTTCCTCATTTCTCCCTACCCTTCAGAAAACGTTGGCTTGTCTTGAGCTGTTTGCTCCGTGTCTCCCTTCACAACCCCTTCAGACACCCATTCAAGTCTACGAAGTGTCTTCTGAAGGGAATTTGGGGAACATTATGCAGACTCAACCTATCGACATCTCTGTTAAACCAGGGATCGTCGAGCACATCTACATAGGAGTCACTTGCACTCCTGAGGAAATTCAAATCTATATAGCTCTTTTTCGCGAGTTCTGTGACGTCTTTGCATGGTCTTATGAAGAGATGCCCGGCATTGATCCAAGCATCGTAGTGCATGAGATACCTACATATCGAGGAGCTAAACCTGTTCGTCAGCGTTTATGCCCTGTGCACCCCCGAAAGGCTACAGCAATCAAAGCGGAAGTCGAAAAGCTTCTTAAAGATGGTTTCATTTACCCCATCCCACTCACAGATTGGGTTTCTAACATCGTCCCTGTGGATAAAAAGCAGGGTACTATCCGAGTCTGTGTCGATTATCGTGATATTAATTAAGCCTGCCCAAAAGATAACTACCCCACACCCTTCATTGACCAGCTCATTGATGAGTGTGCTGGGAGTGAGATATATTCATTTATGGATGGATTTTCTAGATAGAACCAGATTAATATCGCGCCAGCCGATCAACATAAGACGGCCTTTATCTATCCGTGGGGTACTTTCGCTTATAAAAAGCTCCCTTTCGGTCTCAAGAATGTCGGTGCCACTTTCCAACGTGCGATCTCTTACGCCTTTCATGATATCCGGCACATCGTGCAGCCTTATCTGGATGACCTTCCCGCTCATTCAACTAAACGCCAAGACCACCCGTCACATCTTCGCAAAATTTTTCTCCGTTGTCGACACTACAATATTTGACTTAATCCACATAAGTGTGTCTTCTGCGTGGAATCTAGCCAACTTCTCAGGTTTATCGTCTCCCGAGAGGGCATCGCTTGGATCCCCTTAAATTCGAGGCCATTTTGAATCTTCCTCCCCCTGCTTCTTTATGGCAACTGCAGAGCTTGTAGGGTAAAGCAAACTTTTTACGACGATTCATCCTGAATTATGCCGTGGTGGCAAAAGGTTTCACGCAGTTACTGAAGCACGACACCCCATTCCGATGGGATGCCATAGCTCAAGAGTCTTTTGAACATCTTAAAACTCTTCTGGTTTCCACCCCTTTGTTGCGGCCTCCAAATTACCATCGCAATTACAAGTTGTAACTAGTCGTTGCTGATACCACCATCGGCATGGTTCTTGTTTAGGATGACGATGATGGAACGGAACATGTTACTTATTACCTTAGTCACAATTTGTTAGACACGGAATCTCGATATGCTTATGTCGAGAAGTTGGCACTGGCCGCTGTTTGTGCCGTCCAACGCTTCCGTCATTACATCTTGTTGCGTACCACGATAGTGATCTCTGATTGCAACCCAATGACCTACATTTTGTCACGTCAGTTGTTGGGGGGAAAATAATCGAAGTGGATAGTCGTCCTCCAAGAGTTAGACTTGGAATTTACTGCTGCCAAGTCTAAGAAATCGCTTGTCTTCGTTGAACTGTTATGTTCTTTGCCATCTACTGCTGCCTCCTCTCAGTTAGAGGATTCCATTCTGGATGAAACTCTCTTCCTTATCAGAACCCTCGATCCCTGGTATGCGGATATTATTGTCTACTTACAAACATCCTCCTTCCGTCCCAAGACATCTAAGGATGCTCGCCGACGGATTTGACATCAAGCCCAACCATATCGCATCATTGGGGACACCTTGTACCGTCTCAGTGTTGATTCTATTCTTCGCCGATGCTTAACACTCGAAGAAGCAGAGAGAGCTTTAAATGACTGCCACTCTGGTACTTGTGGCGGTCACATGTCTGGATATGCCACTGCACAAAAAATCCTCTGTGCTGGCTACTTTTGGCCCTCCATTTTCAAGGATTGGATTCTTGTCGTCCGTTCATGTCATGAGTGCCAAATTTTCCAACGGAAGATGCGTGCACCCCCTGCGCCACTACACCCCGTTGTAACCATCGATCCTTTTGCCAAATGGGGCATCGATTATATGACCTGTAACCCTCGCTCGACCAGGGGGCATGGGTACATCATCATTGTTGTTGATTATTTCACGAAATGGGCCAAGGCGATGCCTACATTGTCTGAAGATGGTCACACCGTGGCACAGTTTTTATTCAACCATGTTATTTCGCGGTTCGGAGTACCCCAAGCCATCGTCACTGATCACAGAAAGCATTTTTGTAATCACATGATGACCGAGATAACGACCCAGTTGGGCCTATGGCATGATAGTTCAACCCCATACTATCCTCAAGCAAATGGTCAAGTGGAAGCCGTGAACAAGGTCTTGGTCACGATGCTTCAACAAACTGTTGGCATGCATAAGTCCAATTGGAATTTGATGTTGTTCTCTGCTTTGTGGTCCTACCGTACCTCCGTGAAGGACGCCACCGGTTTCACTCCCTTTCATTTGGTTTATGGACTGGAGGCTACCCTTCCTACTGAGTGTGAGATTCCTTCATTAAAGATAGCCGTCGAATTGCTCCCTGATACTACTCCAGTAGAAGAGCACCTTCTTTACTTAGAGTGGCTAGAAGAGACTCGTCGTCTAGCCTCCTTAGTTATTGAAGCACAGAAGAAGCGAGTGAAAACTCACTTCGACAACACTGTTCATCCCCGCTCTTTCATTGAGGGAGACTTATTACTACTCTATGATCAAGCTAACGATAAGCTGGGGGCAGGAAAATTTGAGCCTATGTGGCACAGGCCCTACATTTTGATAAGAGTTTGGCAAAAAGGGGCCTACGAGCTTATTGATTACGAAGGGAATCCCCTAGATAAGCCCCGAAATGGGCTTTATTTGAAAAAATACTATGCATGATTCCAGGCACTCTCCTTTTTGTATATACATGTGATTTTAGCAAGTGTTTGTGTGTGCATGTTTTCATGTTTTTGTCTTGGTGTGTTGGCGTGATTGCCGCTTATTGTGTCTTTTTACTTCTTGAACAGATGTCTGGATCGCCTTAAGTTGGTTTCGCTGATGGTGACTCCCGCAGTACACAAAACTTGTCATCTACGGCATGGGTGATCTACAATCCTCGTGGTGAGTTAGTAGACATTCAAGGGGTTTGTCTAGGTTGTACAATGAACAATGTCGCTGAATATAGTGCTGGGATCGAATTATTGGCTGAGGTGATTAACCTCGGCATTCGAACATTGGTTTTGAACTTGGACTCTCAGCTTGTAGTCCACCAACTCAACGAGCATTATTCCGTCAGAGATCATCAGATCTTAAGGTTGTATTTACATGTTAAGTTGTTAGAAAGGGATTTTGATTTCATTACTTATCAGCATATTCCAAGACGACTTAATACGTTAACCGATGCATTAGATAATTATGTGTTGGACAGGCATTTGCATAACATGTAATTCAACATAACATAAGAAGCATAAAGTACAATAAACCATAAAACAAATGTATATATATGTGTGTGTCCAAAATGTTTGCACCCCGTGCATCATCAAAAAATAATACATGTTTGTATGAATACGTCCGGAGACAACGTGTCTCTAAAAAAATATGCATAGAAAAGAAAAAGCCTAGATATCTATTCTCGGTGGTGCTCATGGTAGCACATCACCGCTCGTATTAAACGTCTCAGAAGTCGGTGGATACGAGTTGGCACCCCCACTATGTGCCTCTGGTATGCTAGTGGGACATCCGCTAGCCGAGCGTAATCTGGAATCCCTTGAGTGATAGCCTCGAGGTTCTGAATGAGCTCTCCTCTGTCACCACCCTCCTCCTGAGGATCCGCTGTTGCTACTGCTGCTGTTGCTGCTAGGTGTCTCCTCGCAATGGGAGACATGCTAGCCGGACGCTCTGGGCCAACATCTGCATATGCATATAAAGGTCATTAGGACAAGCATGTAATAACCAAAAAAATCATAAAAACACAAAATCAAAAAATGAGATCATACCAATCTCCTTGTCCCAGTCCTCTCCCTCCGATAGAGGGAGGTCAAGGTCTCCGGTGAATTTTTATCCTGCATACAGCCAGTACTCCACCATAATCAGTTGGCGGCGAAGCCACCCGAAAAACTCAGGTCTGAAAGACATATGTTGACCGCCACGACCCCTCGGCATCAGTGCCGCCCATCGAGCCATCCTCGTCTCTCGAGGTGCCGGGTCAGGAACAAAGGCCCCTTGGCCCTGGAAGCTTGGCACGCGTTCCAAGAAGAATGTCACCAAGATGGAGCCATATCCGAACTATTGCAGCTTGCCTTGCTTGGCCTTGGTTAGCTGCCTCTTCATATTGGTCGTCACTGCTGACGCCCAATTGAAGACTGTCGGACTAAGGCACTCTGTCGTCAGGATCAGATGGTTCTTCATAGCTTCATGGGGCACTTGTGCCCCCACAGCTTGTGTGGTGGTAAACAACAATGCTCTAAGTGTTAGGTCCAGGACGGTGGGGATATCCACCTTCGAGCTGCCCGACCCGTATCTTGCATCTGGGAAAACTCGGGCCTTCACCTCCTCCATCTTCTCTCCAGATGGCCTGCTACCGGTCAGTCAAGGCACCAGCCCCTGTCATGACAATCCAATAAGGAAGTAGACATCAAATACGTCTAACTCCAATACTTGATCCCATATTTGGAACACCTGTTCCTGTACGTCCCACAAGTTGACCAAATACTGTAAGAGCTCTGGTTGAGCTCGTAAATAGGATAGCAGGAAATATTTCTTGAGCCCACATGCTTTGAGAGCCTCCATGCAGTCCTCGTCTGCTAAGGCCAATGTGTCCACTTGTTCATGTTCTTGTTCTTTCCACACAATCACCATTTTTGCGTATTTCCCTGCAAACACAAGCCCAAAACAATGAATTAGATCCTTGTATAACTTGAAAGTGAAGGGAAATTGGTTTAAATTTGTTAAGAATTGGCCAAAAAAACCACGTGGTCATTGGCACAACTGTTTCTAAAATAGTGCGCCAATGGGCGCGTGCCCTTTGGGAAAGTTGCCCCATTGGCGCGGGTCCGTGCCTGAAACCCACGCCAATGGGCGCAACCCTTAAATTTGAAATCCTCCCCATAGGGGATAAAAAATCAATTTCAAACAAATTTCAAACGGATAGAAATGGAGTAAAAGACGAGACCTCTTACCCGACACTGCCGGCACTCCGAATGATCAGCTGGATTTGTCGCAATCACCGATTGAAGATCGCACACCAAAAGCCCTAATGTCGCTCTCCAAAGGTAAAAATTGAAAAGTAATTTTTTGTTTTACCATTTTCACCATTTTATAACTTTTTGACCCCTAAATAGGTTTTAAAAGTCATTTTATGGATATTTTTATGAATATTTGTGTCGAAAATGGATTTTACGCCGATTTCTTGTGTAGCGACAAGTGTTTGTGCAGCTTAGGCGACGAAACGAGTTGTATTTTATACTTTTTCGAACTCAGTAAATACACAAAAAAGTCACTTTAGAGTCACCTTTTTGCTCTTTTCTGACTCTCTAAATGTGAAAAGAATGTCGAGTTGGTCCTCTCGACTCGTTAAACGGACATGAGAGGCGGTCATCTTTAAACCCTTTTCCGACCGTTTAAAAACGAAAAGATTGTCAAACCCTTGTCGTTTCCGGTTCGTTAATGGTCACGAAGCGACATGGTTTCGATCACTTTTTTACTTTTTCAGATCGGGATCACTACTTATGAAAAGTACTCCTCAGTCGTAATGATTGGGCGGTTCTTTCAAGCATTGTTTTATACTTTTTCGGGCTCGAGAGACACAACTTCATGAAAAAGGACACCCCTGGAGTTTACTTTTCCATTGTCTTTTCAAACTATCTAAACATGAAAAGACATCGAGTTCTTCCTTTGTCAGACTCGTTAAAACATAATGACATCAGATTCCGTCGCATTGACACCTCTCAAGCATATGTTATCCCCGTCAAGCTTGTCATCCAAAAATAACCGGGTACTCGCTAGAAATGGTGGGGAATAAAGGAACCACAATTATCGCCGTGTGGGTAGTATGTCGATCTTGAACATCGAACTTGTCTGCATTCGTGTCTGGGTGGGTACATCTCATCTTGTTTTCACACTTCCCTCCGTGGGTTTGGGTTATCCTGTTTGGCCACTCATCTGCTCATCGCCTTGTCACCATGACCCCTAATCATTTGATGTCGAGTATTTCCAAGTCCACTGTCGTGCCGCCGATATGTTCAAGAGAATTTGACCTCTGCAGAATACTTAACCTCCCTCTGATACCTCACACAAAACATTTTATCCTTCTTTGTCTCATGTCGATGATGTGGGAAACATTATGGCCCACCTTCGATCAAGGTCACTTCCCGTCGACTTCAACTCATTATCCAGGAAGTTGACTTAGAGAGTTCCTTTACGTACCTTGGAGCCTGCATGCCTCAATGGCAGGTTCTTCATGTTCGACACGAGGTTTTCATCATTGGCCTCCGATCGAATGATTCTATGGGTGTTCGATGTCGGCTCACTGATTCGCACGCTGTGGATGGTACCTATAGTACCTTGAGGACCATTTTCATTATTGGTGGTACCTCTCGCGTTTGTTAACAATTTTCATCATTTACTGGTAATCAGACGATGTTCCTGCATGTTCAACTTCGACTCCCATATTCGCATGCTTGAACTTGTACTTTGTTCGGATCGAGATGGAGCGCAAGACCCTGGATTTTTTCTGTTGGGATCCAGGATGCATTTTGTGGATTATTATAATCATTACATGACTCATTCACTGGATGGATGTGACCATGCCTAAGTCTATTCATCGATCCCCACTAGATGGCTGCATCCATACCTTGGATCCAGATTTTTATGTACTCTGCTATGGATGGCAGCGCCCATACCACATACATCATGTACTTGAGATATCAGTTGTACTCTGTGCAGGTTCTCCAGCGGCCGTGTTTTCAGTCGACCATGTTCTTGTAAAGCATTTCACCCCTCTCTCTCTCGGGCCTCATGCTTTAGGGGGCATTTGTTACACAGTACTTTGTCACCGTCCCTGTTACCCCTTCTCCCTCATATTGGAGGACCTATTCTGGGACCTATGAGAAGTGACATAACCTTAAAACACATGCATTGTATCCCCTTGAGTATGTACTTCATATGCCCTGAAGACACCTTCTCCAAATACCCATAAAAATATCCCTTTTTCCATTGGCACTTTTCCATAGTGTATCACTCGCGCCAATGGAGGAAATCCTCCAAAGAGGGCATGCCAGCTAGCGCTCTGTCTCAGAGTCACACTAGCACCAACCCATTTGGGTAAAGTTTTTAACAAACCAACTTGCGAAGGTTCTTCCTAACCTATTCATGAACTGATTCCAGTTTGAGTTAGTTCAGTTGGGCTTCGAATCTCCATGGAAGGGAAGTAGTTCTCCACCTCTCATGGAAGCTTCCTAATTATAAGGACAAACGCATGAATCTTGTGGATGATCTTATCTCCTTCTCTCATCTCTATATAAGCTTGTCTCTTTGCCTTTGACAAGCTAGTTAGTAATTTTACTCTTCAAGCTCCAAGTTCTAAGTCCCAAAGTCTGAGAATTGCTATGCTCATGCTACAAGAGGCCTTGTTCATCCCCATAAGGTTACATCTTTAATGAGGAGATCTTTGTCCAAGTAACCAAGGAGAGAGAGGCTTGTTCCCCATCCCCTACAAGCTTCGCAAGGCATGTGTTGCTGATCACCCAGCCAAAGGAGGATTTGACGTCAGAACTTGGTTGTATTCTCTTTTGTTTATTAATAATAATAGACGACTATCATTATGGTTCCACTCTCATTGTCTTTATCATGATGTTTGAGTTGTATCCTTTCTGACTTATACATAGTTTCATTTCTTGGATTTTATGCTTGTATTTGTGTTGTTCTTTGCCTGTGCAGGTGTCTTTTCACGAGGATCGTGAGGATTGTGATCAACTGAAGCGAAAGAATAGGAGCGACAACTCTTCTACAAATACTAGTGTTGGATTCGAGGTAGGCCCTCATCATCAGTCTTTACTTCGCAATTAGGAACCTATGTTAGTGTTGTTTGATTATTGTTAGACCCCATTTAGGCTAGTGGGATCGCCTCTGTCTGCAGAGGGGATTTACCTACACAACAGTAATGAAGGTTCCCAAATAGGGGGTAGGCCTCTAAGATTCACAACCACTAGCTCCCTGTTAGGCACATTTTCTCGAACCCTCTACAATTTATCTCTAAGACGAGAGATCCTCATAATGTAATATTGGATAACTTCTCCTTTGTTCATACTAGTTTCCTTGAGTTTATCTGTCCAGGTGATGATCTCATTCAGGTTATTGACTTGATACATGTTAGTTATCTTGTCATACATATCTTTAGACTTTTGTAAATTCCCAACATAAGCAAGTAAACAATCTTGTAAACCATCAGTTACAATTTTTTTTTATTTAGACTCACCTTTCTTGTTCCTATTCTTGAGAGACACGGAAGAATTTTTTGGAGGCTCAAGCATCCTTCCTTGAATTTATTCTATCACATCATTGTGGTCAACTATGATTTCCAATCTGACTTTCCATGCAACAAAGTTTGATGCATCACCCAACTTTTCATGCTCCTTGAAGGTAGAGGACGACATCTTGACCTTGAATAGGAAATCTGCTTTCTAAAATAGAGGGCATCAAATATTGTCTTCTTTTGTGCTTGTCTTTCACCTTAGCTCTGAAACCATGTTAAATTTTTGATTGTTCTATGTTGTATAAGTTACTTTAGGCAAATTTATATTTTCATTAACATTGCATCCAATTATTAGCAGTATAATCAATCATAAATGTAACTGAAGAAAGAAAACTATATGAAATGATAAAGAACACAACAACACAACCATAAGAGACAACAAATTGGTCTGAAACCAAGGAAAAACCCCACTAGGGGGAAACCCTTTCAAATCTTCTTATTTAGTAGATCTTCATAAAAATATTTCAGCAGTGAGTACAATGAGCCCAATACATATGATTTGCAACAGATAATAATAAATCAAATCTACAAATATATAGATCTGTATAATATCAAAGAGAAACACAGATCTACCATATCACTAAATTCAATGAAGCCAATATGTCAAACCCTACATCTGAATTATGGTCGCCCTCATCACAATTGTTTGTGTGAGGTTGAAACTCCCTGGTCGCTCTCTCGGTCACTGTATTCGGGTGATGGTGACTTCATGGTCACTCTCAGGAAATATTTATGCATGTGACTGTGTCAAAATACACGTAAAACCTAGAGTCGCTCCCTTACTATTGGTGTGCAAGTGACCAAGATGTCATGGTCACTCTCAAGACTACTATGTGTGACTGGGGACCTGAACTTTTCGATCTGCTTATGAACTCAAAGTCGCTCTCACCAAAATGTCTCTCAATGATTAGATAGCCTTAGTCACTCCCTTTCCTACTCTATGTCTATGACCAGGAATGAAAATATATTGTTCTATGCCAGCGACTGAGATCCATAAAACCCTAACTCAAAGCGAACCTTTTGCCAATGATTTTGGACTCTATGTGAACTCCTTCCGACAAACCTGTGCAAGCCAAAACAAAATAGAAGAATAAAAAAATGTCTTAATCAATTATGTTGAAATTAATTGAGATCACTTCATTTTATAGGCTTTCTTGATGGTTTAATTGGGGTTGAGATTGACCTAAGTAGTTACCCATGCGGTTAGGGTCGACTTATTCCATAATGAATATATGAATAAAATAATTCAAAACTTAACTTCTGCTTAACCAAATTAGGTGATCTTTGGGTCAATTTTGGTCCTCTCAAAATGAGGAATTTAATGAAAGAATCACCTTGGTCATGTGAGTTGTCCAATGTGGAATTTGACCCTAGTTGCAAAAATTAACATCTAGTAGGCCTAGTTGTTGATAAAGTTGATAGAAAAAGTGAAGGCAACATTTTCATATTGACAATAGACAATGATGGCTCTTGAAGGTTGGTTCAAGAGGGAGAGGATCACCTCTCATTGAAGATAATTTCTTTTTGATTTATGATGCTTATCTATATCCTTACTTATGTTTAGACTTGTTGATCTGATTATTGGTTTGGTCATTACTTATACTTCTTGCATGTATATTTGAGTATTTGGATGTTTCTAACCTCCTTGATGAGATGTAATAAGAGGATTATTCTTGAGGATCATTTGAGATGAAAGAGAGAAAAGATATAGCTGGAAAATATAAAGAGGCACATGATGAAAAGATGACAAAGTGCTATGAGTTGCCTATGTCAAATGAAAATATGCACAGGTATGCATGGTATATTGTTTCAATGTTATGTTTCAACTGTAATATTGGATGGAAAGGTAAGCCCTAAGGTATGATGAGAATGTCTCCTTCTCAAATGGTTCATGTTCATGCATGCATATGAAAGTGATTTGGATTCATTATTATTATGATGAAATGGTGCACTTGATATTGAACAAGTATCTTACATAATGAATTTCTCAATTCTGTGAAGCTACTTGGAAATATTGATTTCTGATATATTGGTATACTTTATTTTTGGCTAACATCTATCATTGTTTTTATATCTTTATCCCATGAAGAAGGCTAACACCTTGATTCTAATAAATGGTAACTTAATACTATTAATATTGAGCATGGTAGCCATGATGATAGAAGTGTAATAATGAGATTGATATTTAGGATATTTTGTTGACCATGATTATGTTTTTTATTTGTTTAAGTAATTATGTCATATGGTAGAACTAAATGCCTTGACTTGATTGAGTTATACGTAATGTTGTAGTATACTCCTATTAATCTATGTGACACTAACCCTTGATGAAATATTGATGTCACGATGCCATGATGAAGTAGTTGTTAACATGATATGATCATGATGAATATATGATATAGTTTGACTTTACGATCTAACATATTTGCTGATGCATGATAAAATTATAATCAAGTTGATGACTTGAATGAAGATGAATAAAGTGGATTCCCATTTAGAGGGATAATATATCCATAAGATCATGTTGTAGCGGCTAAGACCACCCTCCAAAATTTTGCCTTGGCTTCATTTTGGAGCCTTCCTACCATCCTTTCACAACAACATGTCTTGCCTTGTCAAGTACACAAGCTTGATTTTCTTGCAAAATGACAGCCTGTCCATCAAATCTTGTTGCATCCCCCTCACGGGCTATTTCATTGGACTTGGTCCAACTACAGGCTGAGCAGCTCCCTCAAGAAATTGTTCAATTATGGAGGGAAGCCAGCCTTCCCTCTAGAAATTGTGCAATTTTGTATGGCAACCTGCTGGGCTCCAGAATTGCGCAATTCTACCTATCACTGTTCACTGAGAAAATTGCATATTTCCTCCCAGCAGGGATTCTCAACCCATAAATTTCACAATTCTGGGTAGCATATAGCTACTCTGCCCAAAAATTGTGCAATCCCTCTCAGCAACCAGCCCAGCTCCCTCCCAGAAATGTGCATTTTTTCCTCCTAGTTGAGCAGACTGTTGCATGTGCAGTTGATTTGACCGATTCCCTCCAGGACCAAGTGAAATTGATTTTCATGCATGGACTTCTCATCCCAAGGCAGCATGAAAAGGCATCCCTTGATTCAGGGATCTATTTTTAGCAGTTGGAGGTTACATGCAAGTATAATCTTAGAAACCTCCCGCCAAGCATCACTTTTCCTAGATTTGTGGCATGCGCATTACAACCTCGATCCTATCAAAACTCATCAACTGGGCATTGCAAAGATAATTCCTCACATCGATCTTGCATCTTTGGCATCCCACATTTCATCTAGGAGTCGTCGGCACATTCAACTCAGTTGCCTTGGGGAAAGCCCGCTGCTCATGACTTGCGTTGTGTTTCTGGCGCTTTTTGTGTTTCGCTTCGTATGAATGTTGTCTGCTTGATTTCAATGAGCACTTGCTATCATTTTGATACATACTATCTCGTACTAGAACCATTTTAGTTTTTTTTAACATCTCACTATTGTCACATGCATGAAATTGTTTTTTCACAGACAGTCGTCGTTGTGGCGACTCACTTCACACACATGCATGCTTTCCCGTTTTCCAAATCTTGCACTTGTTGTTTGCATGAATGATAATTCAGTCTTTTTTGCAATCATAACATCATGCTTTCACACTTCTCATGTTTTCACTCACCGATCGGCCGGAGTGGGCTACCTTAGCCCAGACGTGCCTTTCTCGGCTAGCACTGCGCATTTTCAGAAGTGGAGGCTCTACCTTCCCTTCAGAAATTGCGTAATTCTAGCCAAGCATTGACCTTTAGGCTTGCATTGCAAAATTATTCGAGGCAATGTACTATTAGCCCCAGAAACTGTGCAATGCAGTTTGCTAGTTTCATGTCACTGCTGATTGAAATTGCGCATTGCGCAGTTTCAGTCCTCAGCAGGCCAAGCTAGACTATGCATTGCATAGTTCCAGTAGTCATTCAACCTCCTAAAATCCTAGACTATGCCTTACGAACTTTTGGAAGTCAGTCTCTCGACCTCATGATGGAAATTGCGCAACCTTCATGATCAGTCACACAGGTATGTTGCAAGTCAGTTCTCAAGTTCGTTTTTGTTTTTTACTAACAAATTGCTTGCCATGAGTGTTGACATGTCTCCAAGTATCACAGGTGTTCATTTGCCTTTCAACAACACAAGTACAATGGCCTTCAGGAGAATAGAATCAAAGGACACTGTTGAGAGCACAACATGTATTGTAGCCAAGCCAATGTCTATGAGCTTGCTTACCTAGGAATACATCAAGTTGTTTGTATACAAGGACATCAAGATAAGATGGCAACAACATCACAACGATCAACATCATAGCAAGCATCACTATTAGCAATATAAGCATGCAACATACCGAATGCAACGAGCGTAAGAAGAAGTTTGTTGATGACACAGAGGTGGAACAAAGTTGCAAGCTCAAGTAGATCCACTTGTGATGAAAGAAACTCTAGAGACTCAGGCTATGAGGTGACGACATGACATGAAGATCACGCCAAGGCAGAGAACGAAACAGAGAAGGAGTTGCATGTGCTAAAGCAGCAACTCAAGGAAGCACAAGAGCCACATAGACGAGAGAATGATTTGTAGTAGGAACAGGTACAACAGGAATTGCAACATACACAGATGGATGAAATTTCACTCATACAAGTCATAGATCCATCCCGATAGCTAGTACAGAGCAGACAAGGTGAGCAGTGTTGTTGATCACTTGCAATGGAATTCAGCAGCATGCATGTCAATTGTGCACACGCATGAGATCCAACACATTTGGAACACTCATCGAGGCAAAGACAAGAAGAAATTCTAACTAGAGTTAAGCATGTAGTTGATAGTTGATGCGCATGACCACCATCACACACTGGAAGTTTAGAATGGACATTATGCATAGGTGTGTTGTTAGTTTGGTCATACCCAAGAAAACCATGTGCATGCTAGCAAATGATTTGGATGGAGGATCCATACCAATGCACCCGGATGTAACAGAGGCAAGAGTTCACTTCACTAAGATGTCACCATGGAGTACATGCACACCATCACAGATGACCAAGATTGGCATCAGCTCACCACCTTCACCATCACAAATATGTCAAAGAGTTGGTCTCACCACAACGGACCGAGTGTCAGTGATGTCTTGCATCGCTTGCTCAAGCCATTTTGTCTCACATGGGCACATGTGCATTGTAATGTAACATATTGTCAAGTGGAAGTTCAAGTGTCGATAGTTGGATGTAACAGCCATAGAGTAGATGAAGAGTCATGAGGGTAGATGAACGATCACAAAGAGGAATGTCAAGGGTCACCCCACCCTTTGCTATAAATAGTCCATCATAACTCATTGTAGAGGCTTTTGGTCAGCCAAGATTCTGATAAGACTATCTTGGAGAGAGCTTGGACAATATTGTAATGAGCCTTGGCTTCTCCACTACGTACAGCTAGTATATCTCTTTGGAGGAGTAGGTGATTGTGGTTGTAACGTTCCACTATCGGAACTAGTGGTTAGACATGGATGTATTGTATGACTAGAACTTGCACTTCTTAATATAACAGAGCCAACACGTTTCATGCATATGTTGTATTGTATTCTATGCTATCTAGTTTACTCTAAATGATATATGTATTTGCTTTCGTACGCATGCATGTATGGCCTATTCTATATAAGTATGTATGACTCTTTCTGAAACATGTTGTTGGTTTAACCATCACTTTGGATTGCTAGCTAACTTGCCTTCCATGTTGTGGTGCATATTTACTCGCATATTCCATTCTTAACTCTATGCTATCACAGGTTTCCAAGGGGCACACTCACATCACTCTCCATGTGTTAGAATTGTTCATATACCTTATTTGACTTACTTCAGTTGTCACACCCTTGCTAACAACAGAGGTGTCTTGCTTGCCTCTATGTGAAATCACGGTCAAGGCATTATCATTCGAACCACTACTGGGACTCCTACACCAAATGGTCTGAGGTCTAATTGGGACTTCTTACCCGGGATATCCCCTTACATGTTGGCAGGTTCAACATCATCAACATTTTGGCGCTAGAAGGAGTGCTAGATGACAAGCTGAGTCCTCACATCTGTTTTGAATCTCTATCTATCATGACTAACTACAGAGTTGCTCTTCCAGAGTGTATGTCTTATGGAAATGACTTCATTATCTCGGAAAATGCACACCCCTAGAAAATAGGGAGTTTGAAATCAATGTTTGACAAGTGGCACAAAGTTTCTATTTTGATCTACAAGACAAGTGTCACTTCTCCCTTGATTTTAGGCATGTCCGTCAGAAATCCTAACCCTATCCCCTTCAGGAAAAATCTATATAATAGAGGCTATTAGAGCTCATTTGTACAATTGAATTTTGAATCTCTAGCCTTGCTCATAAGATCAAGGATATTTCGACTTAGTTTGTAGTGCTTTTCTAAGTAACTTTCTCATGTGTCACTTTTTGCTGCTTTTTCTGTCACTTTTGCCTCTATGAGTGTTATTTTTCCCATTTATTTTCATGGTAGGTAGATTTTCTATTATTATTAGCTTGTACAAGTGTTATTTTGGTATATCATTTATTTTTTCTAAGTTTCGCATCACCTTATTACTTTTTTCCTACCAGCAATTGTCGTTGCTAGGACTTTTTATGCATGTGTGTTTTTCCTTTCGCGTGATCTTTTCCAGACCATGTTATTAATTGATCTAAATTATTCTAAGGCTGATCTATACTTCTTACTACCATAGCCGCATATCTCAAATTTTCTCTCTCTCCTTGGCAGAATTATGCAATACTTAGTAGTTGTTTCCCTTCCTCGTGTAACACCCTCCTCCCACATTTATCCAAGCTAACTGGCCAACTAGGGTAAACATGTGATTAAAATTTACTATGATATGACTCAAATCCTTGTGTATGGTTAAAAAAGTGGAACCGATAATCCAAGACCAATTTGACCTTCCTCAGGAGCTATAGAACCTTCAGGAAAGAACCAACCCTTCCAAGTGCCCAACCCTTGTTACAACTTGATGTTTTGATGATCTAGACCCCAGAACTTCATGAAACTTCTAGAAAGGATTATTAACATTGAAACAAGGATACTATGCAAAAATTTGGACAAGGAATCAAACTAATACCTACCATCCATGATAGGAAGTTCGTCAAACATATCATAAACATGAAATCTATAGGTTATAACAACAAATATGAGCACAAGGGTCTCATACTTATTTAAGAGTCATCAAGTAGGATTGGTATCTCCTCGTTGCATTGTTATCTATTAGGTCATTTATTCATTATTATTTCATTTAATAACCAAAACATGTTCAGAGCCATACATCAATATTATAATAACACATGATCATAACCAACAAATAACCAAAGATATATCGATAGTGAAACAACCATTAAAGCCACATGATGCCAAGCTTATTTACTCATGAAATACCAAAGGAAAATAGCTCTTATTAACATATGCAAATCCAACCAAGTTGGGGACTTCCACGTACCACCCAACCATAGATTGGGTTGAACCAAATCTCTCTTTCATCCAATCAGCCCTATGCCATATTCCAAGCATGAATGTGGGATCTCATGAAACAACTCAAACAAAACCAAACCAGGGCTTCTAGATGCCAACCACCTCAACCCTAAACCAATGATTCCACCTCACAATCATACATCACTAATCATTGCTAGATTGGTCTCTACCCAAGCTATCCAGAGCTCCAGATCATTTGTTCCAACCAAAGCTTCCAAGACTAATAACTCAACCCACAACTTCTATCGGGTCTAAAGGGTTTGTCCAACCAAGCCTTTCAGGACGTAACTCAACCCACTAAGGGCTTTAAATCATTTTTCCAACCAAGGCATCCAGGACTAGTAACTCAACTCAAGTTTTTACAAGGCTTCCAGAGAATTTGTCTAACCAAGGCTCCAGAAACTAGTAACTCAACCCACATCTATAAGGAACATGATAACCAACGAGAAAACAAAAGGAAAGAAACCCACAATGCCATGGCCATCCAAGAAATGGAAAGGCTGGGAAAAATTAATGTCAATCCAGGAATTCCTCCATGCCAATGATAGATCATAACCAAGAAACCACATGCATGTGTCTTGCATGCCAAAACTAGCAAGAAAATCATACATGCAACTCGGTACCTACAAGAAAAACCCATTATAGTTGTTGATCATGATGGCCTCTTATGCATTCCTACTCTTCTTTTTACTTCTTTCTCCAAATCCCAAGTATGCCACACTCCTCCAATAGTATGAGAGAGAGAGAATAAAGAGAAAGCTCAAAGCTAAAATTGACAAAAAGCTATGAACTGGTCCTCAGAAGCCTTTTTATCAATGAGGCCTCTATTTTCTTCATTTTCCTCCTCACATGCAACCTATGACCTTTCACCTTCCTTTTCTCCTATTTTCCATTATTTTCATAAATAAAATGCCAATAAATGCCCCTTTGACTTTTCAAAGCCTTTGCCATCACCTTTGCCAATTTCCATAGCCATTAATTAATCAAAATGGATCCATGAATCACTATGTTTTTTCCCAACATTCAACTTGGAATACATGTCCCATGACCTTGGTTATTATTTTGCCTTTATTTTTATTACATGGATTTTTGACCAGGGTTGTTATAGAACCCTCCCCCTTGGGTGAACACCATCCTTAGTGTTTAATGACACCCACAACTAGAAATACTATTGAAAATAAAAATATATGCCCATGGATCTTTATAGCTTAGCTCATTGCAGTATTTACAATGATCAACCTGCTAAAATCAAACCAACATAACAACATGACACCCATACTGCTTATTGGAGCTTTATAACACAACTAATGGTGGTATTTACATGCATATACATATATACATATACCAAATGACATCCGATCAACAAGCGAAATATAGAATGATGCATAGCCTGCATCTCATCAACCATCTCCTGTGTAGCTTCATTGATCCCAAAGTGCTTCCATTACACTTTAACTTGCTCGATGTCTTGGTTCTGGAGCATGAGCACCTTTCTCTGCAAAATGCACTAAGGTTTTGGCTAGAATTCTCCTTCTAGATCCTCCTACAATACAGATCATTCAATCACATGATCAACATATTTAACATACTTCTTAAGTAATGACACATGGAAAATATCATTGAATTTCACTGTCAGAGGCAATGCAAGTTTATAGGCTACTAGTCCAATCCTCTCAATAATATTGAAAGGTCCATAATACCGAGGATCCAGCTTGGCACATGATCCAATCCTCAAGGATCTCTTCTTGGACTTGATGCACAAGTACACCTGTTCCCCAACCTAAAACTCCTTAAAAAACCTGTGATGATCTGCATAATTCTTCGATCTATCCTATGTTTCCTTTAGATTCTTCTTGATTACCTACATTTCCTATTCCATCTCTACCTACATGTATGGTCCTATCAACACCATGTTCACTAGATCAATCCAACTAATAGGAGTATTATAACTCCGCCCATATAGTGCTTCAGACGGAATTTCCATTAATGACTCTTGATACCCATTGTTGTAATTAAACTCAGCCATTGGAACATACTCTTCCCACATTTCTTTTGATGCATGGTGTACATTCTCAACATGTCGTCTAAAATCCTATTAACCCTCTCTGTCTATCCATCTGTCTGTAGATGATAAGTTTTGTTGAAGGCCAACTTTTTGGAAACAATACTGAGAGGGGGGGTGAATCGGTATTAGCAATTCAAAAACGTTTCATTTCCATACTTAGATTCATATACGCTACTTTAGTTAATGGAACTTGCGTGTATATGTAAATTTTATTAAGGAAACCAGCGTATATCCTGCAAACTTATGATTCAGTTAATTTTTCATATGTTGACCTTTAATCAGTGCATTAGAACCATATACATAGTAACCAGGTGCAATAAAAAAAAAAACAATCACACACACATGAACACAAGATATAAGGTGGAAACCCAATGTGGGTGAAAACCACTTGCTGCAATTGTCTCTATCTTCTTTTAATAAGAAACTTCTTTTTACAATTTTTGTACTGGTGTAGTCATATACCAGTACACATGCTTCTACCTGCAGAAGGCTACAACCTTCCCTCATTATCCAACTTCTCTTGGAAGGGAGCTACAACCCCCTAGCTCTTGTATTAGCTGATGTGTTTACTAGTACGTAGGTGCAGGCCTACAAAAGGCTACAACCTTCTCTTTTCTTTTAGGGACCACGTTTCATAAATTTTCAGACTGGATCCATCAATAACATCAATCAAACATAAAATTTATCTGCACCAACCAATCTCCTTTGCACCAACCAAAACTGAATCAATCAATCACTTCTCAGAATGCTATAACCAAAATATAGTAACAGTAACTAGAACCCAAGCCAGAACCCAGAACACTGCAACAACAAATAGAAGTAGCTAAAGCATATTTTATGAGGTATACGCTACTTCAATGTGTCAAACCTACGTACATATGTCGTCTGCTCAAGGCAAACCTATGTATACGTTGTTTTGATATGCAGAAACAATATGTATACGCACCTTTGCTAAAGTGAACCTGCGTACAGATCTGTAAGTGATGATCTAAACTTTACAACAATTCCAGACATCAGATATACAAAAATCATCATATTTACAGATTACAACATGAGCCAGTTATTTAGATAAAAGAGAAAAACCATGCAAAGATACTTCTCTTCAAGCCTTAAGATCTTGACCCATCAATAGAACTTATCCTTCATCAAGCACTAAGGTTCATCCTTGATCCAACTATGCACCATACCCCAATAACCTGTATTCTAGATCTTGCTCTTCATTAGATATTCAATTCATGAGTGCCTTTGCCTAATGATCTTCTCTTCCTTTTATATTCTTAGGCCTTACTCAATACCATGGTTGAAAACCGCTTAGAATCAATACCTTGGACCAAATACCTGGGGTCAACACTTTGGACAAGATACCTTGGACCAATACCATGGACCAAAACTAAGTTTTCCAACATGTACTTTCCTTTCCTTCCGTGAAAGTGTGTGTGTGTGCTATACACGCCTTTTGGTATATGAACCCCTGTGTACACGTGGCTTGGTCAATGGGGAACCTACATATACCTCTCTTCCTTCATTTTGTGAGCCTGAATTGTGATCTGTCATCTGTGTGATTTTCCATCAAGGACAACACCTGTGTCATAGAGTCAAATATGTATCATAATGCCAACAATATCCCCCTTTGGACTTGATGGAAACCCCAAGTCACTCTCCCCCTTTGTCATCAAGGGCAAAGGGTTATGCTCCCCCTGAGTACATGATGAATTCTCTGATATGTTGAAGTGTGTTGTCCACGCTCCCCCAAAATATAAACAAGTTCTGCAAAAAGATGACTCTATACATACATCATAAATGACCTTCCTATCACTAATGACTCATACATACATCCATCTCCCAACCAAGTAGGCATATACCAAGTTTGAGTCATCCACCCAACCAAGTGGGTATATACCAAATGTTTATACATGTCAAAACATTACATCATCCATCCCATGCATAGTGGGGAAACAAAATATGTCGTTTCAGGACCTTGACAATAAAAGGTATACATGACATAAAGATAAAATATCTAAAACAATACTATGATAGTTATCAACAACTATCATCAGCTGCATCTGTCAAGCACCATCCAGACCAACAACCATGATCTCACCCTGAACATGTTCCACTTGAATAAAAAACAACTGTGAATTTGTACCAAGATCTTCTAAAATAATGCCAACAATGCATTATAAGTATATGCTCCCCATGAACCTGTGCCAGATGATCACTGTCAAACCCATATTAGACACCTTTCATCCTCTGTTTTTCTTCAAACCAACATATACATGATTGTATCCACAGCAACCGGCATATGTACGCAAATACGCTTCATGAAACTCACGTACAACCACTTTTCTATGAAATAGACAAGTTTTAACAGCAAGATGATGCATCAACTACTCCCAGCTTCTGTCTGAGATATTCAAATGTCTCTCCGGGCAATGGTTTGGTGAATATATCAGCAACATGTTCTTTGGAGGGAACATACTCCAATTTTCCCTTTTGTTCAAGCACTTGTTCATGTAGAAAGTGATATTTGATGGGTATGTGCTTGGTCTTGGAATGCATGATTGGATTCTTTGAAATACTTACTGCACTTGTATTATCACATAGAATGGAGATGGGTGGAGTACATGTGATCTGAATGTCTTGCAATGTTTGCATCATCCAAAGGAGTTGTGTGCAACATGATGTAGCAGCCACATATTCTGCTTCAACTGTATATAATGCAATTGAACTTTGTTTCTTGTGGAACCAAGACACTAATCTGGAACCCGTATAGAATGCACCACCACTAGTGCTTTCTTTGTCATCCACGCTTCCTACCTAATCTTCATCTATATATGCATGAAGTGTAAGATATGTATCCCTAGGATACTATAAACCAAAATTCTAAGTTCCTTGAAGACATTTGAAGATCCTTTTGACTGCCTGAAGGTGTGATTCCTTTGGATTTTATTGGAATCTTCCAACTATTCCCACTGCATGCATGATGTCTGGTTGAGTACCTGTTAGATAAAGCAAACTACCAATCATGGATCTGTAGGTTGGTTGATGTACTATTCTTGATTCATCATTTGAGCTGAGACTACATCCTGTTACCATTGGGGTGCATACTAGTTTAGAATCTTCCACGCCGTATTTTTTCAAGATCTGCTTGAGATACTTGGTTTGTGATAGAAAAATACCATCTTTATTTTGTAGGCCGAGAAAATATGTGAGCACACCAAGCAGGGACATTTCCAACTCTTGCTACATTAACAAAGCAAATTGCTACCAAAAATTATATCATCAACATACACTACAAGTATTAGCAATTTATCATTATCAATCTTTGTATATAGATTGCTATCAGTTGATCCTTTTGAAAATCCTTGTTGATGGAAGTATTTGTCAAGACGGTAATATTAGGCCCTTAGAGCTTGTTTTAGACCATAGAGAGCCTTTCTGAGTCCGCATACAAGTTTTGGATCATTTCCAAGGATGAATCCATCTGGTTGCTCAATATATACTTCTTCTAAGTCTCCATTAAGAAAGGCAGATTTTACATCCATTTGGTATACTTTGAATTTCTGAAAGCTAAAAAGAGCAAGGAACATTCTTATGGCTTCAAGTCTAGCTACAGGTGCAAAATTTTCTTCAAAATCTATACCTTCTTGTTGAGCATATCCTTTACAAACAAGCCCGGCCTTGTTTTTGATAACTTCACCATTTTCATTCAACTTGTTTTTAAATATCCATTTGGTTTCAACGATATTCTTATCATGTGGTCTAGGAACTAATTCCCAAGTATTATTCTTTTCAATTTGCTCAAGTTCTTCATTCATGGCCTTTACCCAACATTCATCTTTGCATGCTTCACTTACATTTTGACATTCGATGGAGGAAAGCAATGCTAGATAGCTTGAAGCTTCTGTAATAGTTCTTCTTATCTGCAAACCTACCTCTTTCTATCCCAAAATTTGAGTCTCTGGATGATTTTTCTGAACATACCTAGATGGATTCTTTTCTTCTGTTGTTATCTATTCTTTTGGTGCTTCATTGACTTCTTCTTCAAAATTTGTCTGATTTGATGTGGAAGAATAATCCTCATCTTCTTCACACTCTTCAGTTTTTGCCTGATTTGGATTTTTTCCTGCTTCATCAACCACAACATCAATACTTTCAATAATTTTCCCAGGTCTTTTATTATAACACTTATATCCTTTACTTCGGGAAGAGTAACCAAGGAGAATGCCTTCATTTGCTCTAGGTTCAAACTTGCCAAGTTTTTCATCAATCCTTTTGATGTAACATTTTCTTCCAAAAACTTTGAAGTATTTTACAGTAGGAGCCTTACCATACCAAAGTTCATGTGGAGTTTGAGTACTATTTACCCGAACATTTTCTTTGTTGAGGATAGTGACAGCAACAAAAGCAGCCTCACCCCAGAAGGTTGCAGGAGTTCCAGACTCCTCTAGCATGGCATGAGACATTTGTTGAACAGTTATGTTCATCCTTTCTACCACTCCATTTTCCTGAGGAGTCCATGCATTGGATAATTCTCTTTTTATTCCATGTTCTTCATAAAATTTGAAGAATTCATCTGAGGTAAAATCCCCTCCTCAATCAGATCTGAGGCATTTGATTTTGCAATCTGATTCATTTTCAACCAAAGCTTTGAAGGCTTTGAACTTTTCAAATGCATCTTTATGCTTTAGAAGTCCTATCCAACACATTCTAGAAAAGTTATCAATGAATAGTATAAAGTATTCTTCTCCACGAGGTGAATTTTTCCTTTATGGACCACATAAATCAGTATGAACAAGTTCAAGAGGCTTACTAGTTGATCCTTCCTTCTCAGGGAAATTTCCTCTGATTTTCTTACCAAATTGACATGATTTGCATATTGTATTTTCTGGAATTCTGATATCATGAAAATCACGAACAACCTGGAATTTGCATGCTTTCCTTATTTGTGGGAAGCTTAGATACCCCAATATTCTGTGCCATAGCCAATGTTCATCATTTTTGGTTAGATAGCATTGTTGTTTTCCTCCCTTGAGTATGTATAAGTTTTTTGGAGTTCTTATGCCTTTGATCATGGTTTCTCCTGTATCAAGCTCACGAACAACACATCCATTTGATCGAAATACTACTTCATTTCCTTGATCACACATTTGACTGACACTCAATAGGTTGTGCTTTAGACCATCAACATACATAACATTCCCAGCTTTAACCTTTTCCTTTAAGAGAACAAAACCTTTACCTTTTATGACAACAGGAGTGTCATTTCCAAATGGGACCTTCTTTTCCTTTTCTAAGGCATTGTATGACTGTTGTTTTTCTTTATCACCTGTCATGTGTTTCGAGCATCCACTGTCGATGTACCATTCATTTTCTCGTCCTTCTACATACAAGGCTATACCACATCTTTCTGTTTGTGTTTCTTTCTTCCTCCATATTTTGGGACTCAATGAAGTTTTCTCCTTCTGAGATGTTTCCCAAAATTTACTCCTGCATTCAAAATCTTCATGATTGAAGTTGTTATAGATAGAGAATTCTATTTCATTTTCAAGAAGCGAAAAGTTATTGTAGGTCCTTTTCATGATCCCTGTCACATTCCTTTGATTTCATGCTTCTCTAGTCATGATGGTTTTTTAGGCAACACATTGAGTAGCTTTGTGTCCAAATTTATGACATGAAAAGCATTGGCCATTAAAGAAGTTCCTACGATTACCTAATCTACTGACCTAGTGATTGTAGTTTCCATTGACATTCATTATTGAAGCAAATTGAGTATGATTTACCTGAGGTTGGTTGTAACTTTTTTTCATCCTTGAAGTGGATTGAACCTGATTTACCTGGTAATCTGCTTTATGCCTTTGCTAATGATTGTCAAACTGTTCACTTCTCTTTGCTGCATCAAGATAGCTTTTAGTGGAGGTTGACAGCTTCTGTGCTTTAGATGCTTCTTCAGTATATCCAAAACTTGTCTTTATCAGAGGAGAGAACTGCACTTTGATAATTTCATCTAAAGTTTCTGATCCTTTAGCAAATTTGACATTGAGAGCTTTTTTTTCTCAATATCTTTTCTTAGACCCACAATTTCACATTCTAGTTTTTCATTGTGTTTTTCTCTTTCAGCAAGCTGGAATGTCAGAGTATCTATAATCATATTATTTTCTTCTAAACAGATTTTGAGTTTAGAGATTTCTTCATAAAGGTCATCTTCATCTAAAGCATCCAAGAAATCATCATCTTCAAAATCCATAAGAAGTCTATAGTCATTACTATTTTCAGCTTCATCACTATTTGATAAACCATCACTATCTTCATGCGTATAGTAGCTCTTCTTACTTACATTCTATTTTCTATTCCATTTTGTTTATTCCTTACCTTTATCAAGCTTTTCTTTATGAGGACATTTGGCCACATAATGACCGACTCTTCCACAAGCAAAACATTTGAAAGGTAGTTTACCTCTGAATATTCTAGAACCCCATTGAAGGTTCTTGAAAAAGTTTGCTTCTTCCTCTCCTTATAAAATATGTCTTGATTCATTGAGCTCTTCTCTTCCTGAAGCTTTAAATGTGGCTTCTCTCATATCTGATGGACCTCCTTTTCTCATTTCGAAAGAAATTAAGATTTCGTGCAACTGTGTCATAGTAATACTCTGAAGATCCTACTTTTCTTCTATGGCAGAAACTTTTGATTCAAACTTAGTAGACAAGGATCTTAAAACCTTTTCAATTAAAGTAACTTCTTTTATCTCTTCACTCAAATTTTTCATGCAATTAACAATCTCATCTATACGTAGGAAGTAATTAGCTATACTTTCATCATTGTGCATTTTGAGAGTTTCATATTGAATTCTGAGAGATTGTAGTTTTGCACGTTTTATTTTATTGTCTCGTTCATAGCTTAGAACGATCTTGTCCCATATTGCTTTGGCGGTTTTGAGCTGCATAACCTTGACAAATTCTGATTTTAACAGACTCCGCAATAATGTATTGACAAGGCATTCGTTTCATATTGCTTTTTACGTACCGTATCTATAGGAATTGATGATGGAAATGTATATCCTCCTTCCACAATTTCCCAAACATTTGTTCCAAGAGATTGGAGATAGGTTGTGGTTCTTACCTTCCAATAAACGAAGTTGCTCCCATCAAATATTGGTGGTCTAATGGATCCCTCTCTTTCTTAGTTACTCATGATGCTAGATCTTCCTTCAAGTGATCAAGCTTCTTTTGAAGGACCTGCTTTGATACCAATTGTTGGAAATAATACTAAGAGGGGGGGTGAATCAGTATTAGCAAGTCAATAATATTTCATTTCCATACTCAGATTCATATACGCTACTGCAGTTAATGGAACTTGTGTATATACACAACTTTTATTAAGGCAACCAGCATATATCCTGCAAACTTATGATTCAGTTAATTTTTCATATGTTGACCTTTAATCAGTGCATCAGAACCATATAAACAGTAACCAGGTGCAGTAAAACAAAACAGACAATCACACACACATGAACACAAGATATAAGGTGGAAACCCAATGTGGGTGAAAACCACCTGCTGCAATCGTCTCTATCTTCTTTTAATAAGAAACTTCCTTTTACAATTTTTGTACTGGTGCAGTCTTATACCAGTACACATGCTTCTACCTACCGAAGGCTACAACCTTCTCTCATTATCCAGCTTCTCCTGGAAGGGAGCTACAACCCCCTAGCTCTTGTACTAGCTGATGTGTTTACTAGTACGTAGGTGCAAGCCTACAAAAGGATACAACCTTCTCTTTTCTTTTAGGGACCAGTTTCATAAATTTTCAAACTGGATCCATCAATAACATCAATCAAAAATCAAATTTATCTGCATCAACCAATCTCCTTTGCACCAACCAAAACTGAATCAATCAATCACTTCTCAGAATTCTATAACTAGAATATAGTAACAGTAACTAGAACCCAAGCCACAACCCTGAACACTGCAACAACAAACAGAAGTAGCTAAAGAATATTTTATGAGGTATACACTACTTCAATGTGTCGAACCTACGTACATACGCCATCTGCTCAAGGCAAACCTGCGTATATGTTGTTTTAATATGTAGGACCAACGTGTATAGGCGCCTTTGCTAAAGTGAACCTGTGTATAGATCTGTAAATGATGATTTAAACTTTACAACAATTCCAGACATCAGATATACACAAATCATCATATTTACAGATTACAACATGAGCCAGTTATTCAAATAAAATATCAAAACCACACAAAGATACTTCTCTTCAAGCCTTAAGATCTTGACCCATCAATAGAACTTATCCTTCATCAAGCGCTCAGGTTCATCCTTGATCTAACTATGCACCATACCCCAATAACCTGTATTTTAGATCTTGCTCTTCATTAGATATTCAATTCATGAGTGCCTTTGTCTAATGATCTTCTCTTCCTTTTATGGTCTTAGGCCTTACTCAATACCATGGTCCAAAACCACTTAGAATTAATACCTTGGACCAAATACATGGGGTCAACACTTCCGACAAGATACCTTGGACCAATACCATGGATCAAAATACCATGGACCAAGTATCATGGACCAAAACTAAGTTTTCCAACATGTACATGTCTTTCCTTCCATGAAAGTGTGTGTGTACGCTATACACGCCTTTTGGTTTGTGAACCCGGGTGTACACGTGGCTTCGTCAATGGGGAACCTACATATACCTCTCTTCCTTCATTCTGTGAGCTTGAATTGTGATTTTTCATTTGTGTGAGTTTCCATCAAGGACAACACCTGTGTCATAGAGCCAAATATGTATCATATTTCCAACACAACTTTGTACCCAAACCTGCAAATAATTCTTTCCAGAGCTTGGAAGTGAACTTAGAATACCTGTCTGACACAATATTCTTTGGAACACCATGTCATCTCACTGCATCTCTGATGAATACCTATGCTACATCATTAGTTGAATAAGTAGACTTCACTGAAATGAAGTGTGATACATTTTTCAACTTGTCCAATACAACCATGATAGAATCATGTTGTCTAGATGTCCTCGAAAAACCTATAATGAAATCAATGGAAATGACCTCCCGTTTCCTTTTTGGAACCAGAATTGGATGTAGTAATCTACTTGGATTCTTACATTATACTTTTACATGTTGACAATCCAAGCACCTAACCACAAACTTTGCCACTTCCTTCTTCAAATTCGGCCAATAATAAAAAATTTCATCATTCTAAATGTCTTATGATATCTTGGGTGACCTGAATATGGCTTAGTTTGAAATTCCCTCAAGGTAAGCTTCTTGACCTCACTGTTGTCTAATACGTATATCTTATCCCTAAATCCACCAAACCATCTGCTATGAGATGATAGTCCACATCCTAATCACTTGGGCCCTATTGTAACCTGTGCATAAGCTCCATATACCTGTCATCTTTTGGTATTGTCTATAAGATCTGATCTTGTAGATGTGTCCTATATGAAATCATAGCTGGTATGTGATTTACATGTATTCCCCTACTAAGAGCAGTTGTGACCCTATTCTCTTTACCTTTAATGTACGTGATCTTAAAGTCAAAATCACTTATCGTGGCCAACCATCTATCTTGTATGGAACTCAAGTTCAGTTGGTCAAATAGATACGTCAATCCATTGTGATTGCTCATCAATACAAACCTCTTGCCAAGAATATAGTGTCTCCACGTCTTCAATTCATGGACAGTCTTTTCCAAGTCAAGATCATGTGTGACATAATTCTACTCATGCTCATTCAGTTTCCTTGATTCATAACACACCACTTATCCTTCTTACATCAGGACTCCACCAAGTCCTCTCGTGAAAGCATCTGTACATACCACAAATGCTTTGTTTAGATCTGTAATCTTTAAAACTAAACAATTTGTCAACAATTATTTCAATTGCTCAAAACTGACTTCACATTCCTTTGTCCATTCAAATTTCTTACTTTTCCTCTGTAAAGATGCAATGGGATAGGAAATCTGAGATAAGTTCCTGATGAACTTCCTATAATAACCTGATAACCCCATGAATTATCTTACCCCATATACTTTTCTAGGATTTTCACATTCCATGATAGCTCTTTTATTTTTTGGATCCACTGTATGCCTTCCTTGGAAACAACATGTCCAAATTATTGTACCTTTGTTTGAAAGAAAATTCATTTTCTAATATTGGCATACACCTAGTGCTTTCATAGAAATCTCAACACTACTGATAAATGTTCGACATGTTCTTTCTCATTCTTAGAATATATCAATATATCATCAATGAACATAATAACAAACTTGTCCAGATAAGGGCACAATACATTATTCATCAAGTACATAAAAGTATTTGGATCATTAGTCAAACCAAATGGAGCTACAACAAACTCATAATTCCCATACCTGGTCCAGAAAACACTCTTGTAGATGTCCTCTTATTTAATGCATACCTAATGACATCTAGATCTCAAATCAATCTTTTGGAACAATGATGTTCCCTTCAACTAGTCAAACAAATCAGTAATCCTCGGAAACAGATACCTTTTCTTGATGGTTACCTTGTTCAAGTGCATATAATCAATGCATAACCTAAGAGTACCATCCTTCTTCTTCATAAAAAATAAGGGTGCACCCCAAGGAGACACACTTGGTCTAATGTATCCCTTGTCAATCATTTCCTTCAACTACAACTTCTGCTCTACTAACTCTAGTGTGCTCATCCTGTATGGTGCCTTTGATGTTAGTGTTTCCCCTGGTACCAACTCAATAGAAAATTCCGCTTACCTATGAGGTGAAAAATCTGAAATATCTGTGGAAAATACAACATGAAATTGTTATAGAAATGGGTACCTGTTCAAAACTTCTACATCCTAAACATCCTTACCTTTATCACTGGAAATATGTACTACAAATATCACACAACCTTTCCTACAACTGTGCTTTTCCTGCATAGTTGTAACCATTGTAACTAATGTTTCCTTCTTCTTACCCTACAAGATTCTTTATTCCCCATTGTCATCCAAGCACTCAACAACCTTGTCATAACAATCCACCTTAGCCTTGTGAAGATATAGCTAATCAATACCCAAAATCATATTATATGATCCCAATAGTAGTACATTCAAATGTGCTAAGGTAGGCATACCATTCAACTCGAATTCACAAGATCTTACCCAATGATGAATTCTCTTCTTAGTACATGCATCCAACTGTACTAACCAAGATTATGCATGCACCTCTTTTTATCCACCAGGTCAGGAATAACCTATCTATAATTAAATCAAGGGTCAATCAAAATAGAAACAACTTGATCACAAACTTACTATCCATCTCGATAATATATTCATGTTGATCTGCCTGCCTATTATCCATTGTTGCATATACATGAGGAATAATTTGTCCAAAATTCCCCATTGTCTGTTCCTCCTAAGCACTGTAGATCTATGATCTACATCCTTGATGTTGTGGACAATATCTTGTGTGATTCTCTCCTCCAAAAGTCCAACACGGTAAAGGTTTCCTGTCATCACCCTTGTTCTGCTCCTTAGATCGAAATCCTTGTCCTATTTTCAGATGAATTGAACTTCATAGGTAGTGTTGCATTCACTTTTTTACCTGTGTCATGAGGTCTTATTCGCTTCTGATCCCATTTCCCTTTATTCTTCTCATTACCTTTCCAAACATGCTTAGTCTTAGATCTGCACTTTGATTTATCATAACAATTCTTTAGCTTCCTGATGGCTTCCTCCAATGATTTAGGCTCATCAAAATCAATCATGTCCTTGAATGCTATGGGAAACCAAGTGATGAATCTCTAAATCTTTGCTTTCTCCTCCTTAATATAAGGCACATACCTCAATAACTCCAAGAACTTGCTAGTGTACTCCTCATTGGTCATAGATCCCATCTTCAACACTTATAATTCTTTTATCTTATCATCATAGTATCTGTCCAATAGATACATATTCTTGAAAAGTCTCTTGAACTCACTCCAATTCAACTCCTCTTCATGAATACATATGAAATTATTTACATGTTCCCACCATATATTTATTTTTCCTTTGAGACTAAATGTAGTTATTATGGCCTTCATTTTCTTTGAGTAATTGTGCAATCTGAAGAACTTATTCATCCCAAGTAACCACGGTTTTGCATCCTATGACTTCTTCATTTCCCCATCAAATGTAGGTGCCTTAGATTTCTTTAACTCATTTGAAAAATATCCCTTGTCACTCCTCCTATAAGGATGATAGCGATGATGACCATGATACCTGTTTGAACCAGAACTACAGTAAATTCCATGTCCATTTCCTCTTATATCCAGTGTATCCAAGAATATGCCATCTCTAACAGTGTCATGTTTATATGACCTAAGACCTACTATCATATGCCTCGTTATTCCTATCCTCATGTCCATGACTAATTCTAAGCGGTCCTTGTCTCTACAAGTCTGAAAAGCTCTGAATAATCACTACATTGGCCTCTACTTGTTTCTCTTGTGCCCTAGCAGTCTCTCTTGAGATTGAATGATTCAGTCATTATCTTCTTTGCAACTCCTTATTCTGCCTTTAAAATTCTCAAAGTGCCTGCTATGTCAGGAGAATATCCATCACCATGTTGCTCATCTAATCTATAGGGAGAATCTTGTGATATGTAGTCTACCATATTTCTAGTCATCTTTGATCTTATCTTCTTGCAAGGTATATCATGTCAACTAAACCAAATTATAAACAAACCAACGTACCTTAGTCTAGTTCAAGGAAGATATTGCATTTGCAAGATCAACCATATTAGCATAACATATGTATAATGATAATCATGATTCTTGTTACCATGCATAATGCCACAACTACAACATCGAATAGGTGTTATGCATAACAAACATATGGATGAAACACGTGCATAAACAATACATACAAAATTGACATAAATTCATTGCAACGCATATTAGAAAAAACATCATCAACTTTTGCATGACATCAAAATGGAAACCATCACCATCACCATGCATACACAAAAAGTACATATACCACAAGCATAAGGACACATATGAAACTGAAATGTACAGATGACAACACATTTATCCAAGGAGAACGGAACCATGCTCTGATATCACTTTGTAACACCCTCCTCCCACATTTACCTAAGCTAACCGCTCAACCGGAGTAAACATGTGACACAAATTTACTATGGTATGATTCAATTCCCTATGTACAGTTAAGGAAGTGGAACTGACAAGACAAGACCAATCTGACCTTCCTCGGGGGATACAAAACCTTCAGGAGGCAACCAACCCTTCCAGGTGACCAACCCCTAATACAACTTGATTTTTTCTTGATCTAAACTCATAGTCACTCCCATGAAAATCCATGCATGCAACTGATACCCTCTACTTTCTTCCACAGCAATGCATGCATGTGACTATGTCCTTTTTCAGTCAGTTTTGTGCCAGCGACCCCGGATTATGTGCCACTTTTGCAGCGCCAAGACTCAGGCCACTACCCAGAACTTCATGAAACTTTCAAAAATGATAATTAACATTGAAACAAGGCCTCTATGCAAAAACTTGGACAAGGACTTTATCTAATCCCTACCGGCCATGACAGGAATTTTGTCAAACATATCATGAACATGAAATATACAGGTCATAACAACAGATCTAAGTATATGGGTTTCATACTTATCTGATAATCATCAAGAAGGATTGATATCTTCTCCCAATAAATTCATTTTTATCTACTATTTCATTCATTCATTATTATTTCATATACTAACCAAAACATGTTGAGACCCATACATCAATATTATCATTGCACATGCTCATAACTAGCAAATAACTAGAGATATATCAATGATTAAACAACCATTGAAGCCACATAATGAAAAGCACATTTACTCGTGAAATACCAAAGGAAAATAACTCTTATTAACATATGAAAATCCAACCAAGTCAAGGACTTCCACGTACCACCTGATCATATATTGGGTTGAACCAAATCTCTCTTTGGTCTAATCACCCCTGTGCCATTTTACAAGCATGAATGTGGGATCTCATGAAACAACTCAGACAAAACCAGACTAAGGATTCCAGAGGCCAACCACCTCAACCCTCAACCAATGATTCCAACTCACAGTCATACATCACTAACCATCACCAGATCGGTCTCTACCCAAGCTGTCTAGGGCTCCACAGCATTTGTTCCAAGAAAGGCTTCTAGGAAAAGTAACTCAACCCATAGTTGATGACTAGCTCTAGAGAGTTTTTCCAACCAGGGCTTCCAAGACTAGTAACTCAACCAACCAAGGGCTCCAAATCATTTTTCCAACCAAGGCTTCTAGGACTAGTAACTCAACCCAAGTTGTTACAAGGCTTCCAAAGAATTTGTCCAACCAAAGCTCTAAGAACTAGTAACTCAACCCACAACCATAAGGAACATGAGAACCAACCAGAAAAAAAGGGGGCAGGGGAGCAATGCCCACAAAACCATGGCTATCCAGGAAATGGAAATGATAGGAAAAACCACTATCAATCCAGGAAATCCTCCATGCTAATGATAGATCATAACCAAGAAACCACATGCATGTTCCCTGCATACCAAAACTAGCAAGGAAATCATATATGCAACTCAGTACTTATAAGAAAACCCTGTTGTAGATGTTGATACCAATGTCCTCTTGCTCTTTCATGCTCTTCTTTTTCCTTCTTGCTCCAAATACCAAGTATGCCACACTCCTCCAAGAGTGATCCAAGAAAACTCTAAGTTTCCAAGAGTATGAGAGGGAGATAATAGAGAGAGAGCTCCAAGCTAAAATTGGAAAAAAACTATGACCTGATCCTCATAAGCCTTTTTATCAATGAGGCCTCTATTTTCTTCATTTCCCATTATTTCTCTTCATTTTCCTCCTTAGATGCAACCTGTGACCTTTCACCTTCCTTTTCTCCTATTTTCCATTATTTTCACAAATAAAATGCCAATAAATGTCTTTTTGCATTTTCAAGGCCTTTTCCATTGCCTTTGCCAATTTCCATAGCCATTAATTAATCACAAGTGATCCCCATCACTATGTTTTTTCCCAACATTTAGCTTGGAATACGTGTCCCATAACCTTGGTTATGATTTTTCCTTTATTAACTTTATTACATGGATTTTTGACCAAGGTTGTTACACCTCAATTGCGCATTTCGTGTCATCAAGGCTCAAGCTCACTCCTTGACCTCTGAGGCTATGTAGTGCACAATTATTGGCTTTCCCAACTGCGCATTTTGCAGATCTAGGCTTCAGTCCTCAGCCTTGGCCACTGAGACTATGCATTGCATAGTCTCAAGACTCAAGCTCTTCTCTTGATTGAAAAAACTGTGTAGTCCCTCCTCTCACTGTGCATTACACAATTTTAGAGCTCAGTCTACCTCTTAGAGTCGAGTAACTACTCATTCCTCCTCCTTGATCATTGTTTTATTTCTTTATGATTGATTGATGAACTGATGTGCTTGAGCTAACTTGTTTTCCATGACTTCCTTTCTTGTTATAGATATTGTGGGTTTTGAGTTAATCTCTTCTCCATCAGCAATTATCATGATGCCTCCCAAGAGAATGACCTCAGAAGAAGAAACAAAGAGTAGTATCGATGATGTGGTTGAGATTCCTTTAGTTACCATTCCTATTTCTTATGATACTCAACTAATCATTGAAAAGGACTTTGATATCACATGGCACATCATCAAATATGCATTCACAACTAAAGAATATAGAGAATATCTGGAATACAGGGAGGTGTACATCAATATCCAATGATCATCTTTTCACAAGGTAACTTGAAGGTTCCCAGTTCTACCTTGTGCAGTTGTCATCAAATGGATCTTACAAGGTCTAGATACTAAGAGCACGTTACTCAATGATGTCAGTGGATAACATCTTGCTTCTTATTTTGCTTAGGATCTTCAATGGATGTATGATTTTCCTAAGCACGAGGAGTATCTGGATTCTAACTTCTATGTTGTCACAATTTATTTGAACACCAAGGAATTAATCAAGACTTCAGTGAAAGAGCTAGCTAAGTTTCTCCAAACACCTAGAAACACTTGTAAGACCAAATCTCTAAGGACGGTGTTTAAATAATTGATAATACTAGGTTGTCATATTTATGGACAAAATTATACCGAATCCTTTCCTCAAGGATGGATTCACATGTTACATCCAATGATCACATAAGGGAAGGTATTTAATTGGTCTGACATTTTGGCCCAGTAGTTGAGAATCAATGCAAACATAGCAAAAAATCCACCCAAGGGTAAGCAAGCAAAATTTTATATGTATGTCTAGATGTTGGATGGTATATGTGCTCGACGTGCTTTTCCTAGTATGAGTTGGAACTAGACACCTAGAGAACCTCCTATCCATATATCTTGCCAACTATTAGCAAAGTGCAGTCCCAAAGGAGTCATCGAGAAGTTGGCTAATCACTTTTGTATAGTTTTGTACCAATTAATATTTGAAGAAGAACCCCCTTGCATGTCCCAAGAGGTGATGAATTAAGTATTAGAAATTGTTGATTAGTTCACCTCACTAGATGACACTTACCTTAGGGTGTTCAGTTGCCATATACCATCTCATTTGTTATTGTTCAGTTGCCATATACCATCTCATTTGTTACCGAGTTATGCCACAAATCATTTATTCATACAAAAGGTTCTGTATCATCTTGCATCAGGGTTGTCAGCATTATTGCATAGACCCCTTGTCCCACCTTTCCTCTGTAAGTGGGATTTACATAAGCAAGAACTTGAAGGCTGCAGAAGTTGAAGTCACAATATTGGAGAGATTCAGATTTGGCACTATAGATTACCATCAGTATGATCCCATGGGTGTTTGCAAGCAACATTGTGACAAGATGATTTTTTCTTGGTTGTGAAAGAATATCTCAAGGCTAGAGGAGGACAAGATCAAGAACTATTATAATGCCTCAATGCCCCACACACCAGGTGAACAAGCAAACCCTTCTAGTTCAAATCCAAAGATAAACATCACTCCAAAAGTAAGGCAATCAGAAGAGTGCAACCCAGTGAGAATTAAATATAAAAGGAAGCTTACTCATAGCCCAATAGAGGAACAAACATGCAAATTCAAAGAGGATCCATCCATCTTGAAATTGACTATCGCAGTAGAGAGAAAGAGAAAGAAACAACGAGAAGAGAATAAGAGAAAAGAAGAAGAATAGTAGAAGAGGCATGAATAAGAGCAAGGGCAGAAGGAAGAACAAGAAAAGAAAGAACAAGAAGAAAGGTGGGTCTAATAAGAGTAAGTAAGAAAGAAAGAGCAAGAAGAAGCAATGTTGAAGCAATCAGAAGAAGTAAGATAGAATCAGCTATGGAAAGAAGAAAATAAAGAGTAGCATGATTAAGAACTTTCCCAAGAGATAATAGTTGTCCAAGACATGTAGGTAGAGCAAGGGCAATAGAATCAAGATGTTGATATTATGCCCAGCACAGAACAGATCATCACTCAGTCTCTCCCTCCTCCTACAGATGGGAAAGCTCTAGGTGATGAAGAAGAAATTGTTCCTTTAGATGAAGATCCAATCATGGGTATTTCTAGCCTCGCATTCAATGAGCTTCAAAGAAGAATTGTGAAAGACAGGAATAGGAATTTCCTCAATGGCTTCACACATATTGCTTTTATTAAAACAGAGAGGATGATTGTCATAGATACCAGGAAGAATACCCAAACCATCGTCACAACTAACTTAGCCCTGCAGGGGCTATGAAAGATAATAAAAATTATCTAAAAACAAAGAAAAAACAACTAGAAAAGGACTTAAAAGCAATGAAGAATAAAATAAAGCAACTCCAAGCAAAGAATCAAAATTATTCCACATAATTTTATCTAAAGGAGTTTTAGGCAACCATATTTGGTGAATTTCAGGCATTGGGAGACACTATGGTGAACCTTTAAGAGGATTTGGTCACTGTGCATAAGGCAGTTGTTCCCTTACATGATATGCAGAAGAAATTGTGAGACAATGAAAAATCTATGAAATTTATTCATTCAGTTATCACCATGATTCATGAATTGGGAATGAAGTACAAAGGTGCAACACTGGAATTGGTTAAGAAGATGAGGCAACAAGATCAGTTGGAAAAAGTTGAAGTCAGGATGCTCATGCAGAAAAACCAACAAATCATCACATGCATATCCAGTATCTTATCCTCTTATGCATGTTTACACAACAACATGGATTCCCAGGTGAAAACTCAAAAGATTCCCTTAGTTAGGACATTCACAGAGGCTAAGGGCAGAAGCACAGTCAGGAAAGACATTTTGTAATACTTGGAGCAGTTAAATCATAACTCCCCCAGAGAAGACTTTGAGATTAACAAACATACCATGCAGAAGTATATTGGCAACCCTACTAAGATAAGCACTATGTTGTTCTTGTTGAAGAAGGAAACTCAAATTGGTTCTATTTTTTTCTATACAGGTACAATGCAATCTAGAGTCCACTTTCAACCTAATCTTCTTGCAAAGTATGAGGATATCATCGAAAAATAAAAAGATTGGCACCACTATGTTATTGAAGAGCTTCAAGTTGAAGTTGTTGGGATAGATTTTCCTCAAACTCAAGCTTAATATCTAGTTTGTCTTATTAGGCTTGCCTTATTAGGCTCTACCCATTTTTGTCTCGTATGGGTTTTGTCATATTATATTTTGAAATAAAATGTAAATGGAATTCCAAGTAATTAAATGTGGAATATGAAGATTCATTATTTAGAAAAAGATAAAATAAGTTAAATATTCATGAAGGAAGTCCAAAAGTCACAAAGGGAGATGAAGGGTCATCTCATTTATTATAAATAAACCCTCATAACTCAAGCAAATGGCTTGGAACCAAAGAGGCCTGAAGACATAGATTTAGAGCATTGGCTTATCTTTTGCAGCATAGGAAGAGTATCATTCTTTGGAGAGATGTGAGTGTTGGCTTCATGATACACTATTGGGGATAGTTCTACATCAATGTAATTGTATGCTTGGAACTTTCACTTTCTAATGAGAATCTATCAAAGTCGACACACATTCATGCATATGTCATGAATGTTGTAATACTATTATTTATATATTTTTGATGTATGTGGTTTCATTTATGCTAATTTTAATAAACTAATTTTTTAACCTTAGTATGTATCTTGTTGAATGCGTGTTGTTTATATTATCATGCTTGTGCTTATCTTGTGAACTATTTTGCAGGTTAAATAACAGTGTTTGTGTGTCTTTTTGAATATATGTATTATTAATTTTTTTTAAGGGGCTCACTCTTCCCCCATTGATGTGAACCAACCTTTCATACATTACATTTGATATCGCACAAAGGCATACACTTGGTATCACCAAAGTTATGCATATTTCATCTTATGTGTTTGTTTCAACCAAGGCCTACCTTTAAAACCACCACCTTTGGCAATCGACTGTATTTTGGCTAGGGCTCCTACTCCAAACGGTGTGGGGTATAGTTGGGACTTCACACTGAGGAGACCCCCTTCTGTGTTGGCGGCTTCTAGCACAGTCAACAAGTTTTTGGTGCTAGAATGTGAAGTCAGTTTGAACCTTTTTCATCTTAAATGACTTCTTCCCATATCTTAACCCTAACATGTTTTTCTAGAGTTATAAATCTGAACATTTCTGTGGGGATTATTCATGACCTGTCAAATTTAAAATTTGATGGTGATGGTGGAATAACTATCCTTGAGCACATCACTCACTTTCTTCAATTTTGTGATTCCCATAAAATTTATTGTGAGGATGTTACTTGTAGGTTGTTCATTCTCACATTTGAAGCGCTCATTAAGAAATGGTGTTACACTTTATTGATTGCCTCTATACTATATTTCGAACAATTTGTCACAAAATTGTACCTAGCCTTTGATGGGCATAATTATGAAAATGTTTATAAGAAAATTATTCGTCTCGGGATGAAACCTAATGAATCTATTAAAGTTTATCACGATTGATTCAATCAATTTTGTTATGAACTTTGTAAGGATGATATTAATTGGAATTTTGTGAAAGAGAAATTTGAGTATCTTCTTCATATATCTTTGAATCCACTTGATCTTGAATCCCTTTCAAGTCTCCCAACATTCCTTTCTTATGGAGCTCTCAAAACTGCAAAAGAAGATATGATTGTTCCATATGACTCTTCGCCTTCCTCTAATTCTTTGTTAAATCAAGCAACTCCATGTACTTAAGGAGAGGTTGGAGAACATGAAAATCTATCTTATAATCTTCACCATCTTCTCTTAATCAAGATTTGAATGCAAATTTTGAATCTGGTTTAATCCATGACATTGTTTCTCCATCAGTTGTTTCTCATGATTCTCCTATGTCACATGAACCTATTATTGTAGTTTCTTTCCATTCTTAAGAGGACCAAGTCTACAATGGAGTTAGTGGAGACCAAGAAGTTTTCGATATATTTCGTAATGATTATGTATGAGATTATGATTTTGAAAAAGTTTCTACGATGAAAGATGATCTTTCGTTTTCTTTCTTTTCTCACGCTATTTATACTAACTTGTTCAATGAGCCTATCGCATCTGTCACATCTTCTCATGAGTTATCTTTCGAAGATTATTATTATGATTGCAAAAAGGAATGGTGGAATGTTTATTTTACATTGAAGGAAGGTGAGGAAGGATCCTCTCTTCATAATATGTATCATCCCTCATCTTATCATTGTCAAGAAACAGAGTATGCAATCTCCCATTTTTCACCAACCCCTCTCTATGATTTATTAGATCATGAGGATTCCCTTCTATTGAATGAAAAATCATAATTTTGTCATGATTTTCTTGATGTATTCATTGATTCGTCTAGTAATGATTTTGTGTCTTCAACTATTGACTATTTTAAGCCACTAATTTTTCATGATATATCTCTAGATATCTCGGAGCCATGTCAAGATTATGAGACACTTCAGCTTATGCTAATAGTTATGTTAGGATATTGGGTTCTTGATGATTGTCCCAAGCATGATCATATTGATATTGTTTCTCAGAAAAATCCTCATGAGGTGATCACAAAGTTTGAAAATGAGCATATATTTAAATATCACGATATTTCACCTTCTTATCATAGTCCTATCACTCAATGTTTGGAGGAATCGTACTCAGAAAGCCCCTATGCTACGTAAAATTTCTTATATTTATTCATGTTTTCCAAGATAAAAAGCTTAAATGGATGCTTTGATATGAGAATATGTTGTGATGTGTGTGAACATCATGATGCATCCACAGAATGTTTTGAACATGCTTTCTTGTTGTTCTTTTCTACTTCATGTTTTGTACCCTCAAATTCTTGAACATGTCACATTTTATATTTCTTGTATTGTGCTTTTCTTGATGATTTTTCTTGTCATTGGGTCCCTTGCCAATATAGGTCAGATAATTCTTCCTTAGTTGAATTGGAAATTTCATTTTGTGTAAGGTTGGTATATCCCTTTTTAGCATAGGAGTAGGTTTAGTTTAGTTTTCTTGTTTCTTTTTATTTTTTTCTCTGCCTTCTATCTTTCACTTTCTTTTAGTTTCGTCACAATAAGATTTATATGAAGTCATGCTTTGGTTTGGAAATGAGCATGGAAAAGTTCAAAAGGACATTGTATGAATGTCAATCCTTGGATTTTTGTTTGTTCCTTCTCTTTTCATGGGCCTTGTACCTTCTATTCGATGAATCCCAGATGGAAAATATGTTCTTCCTCAAAGAAAACCTTAGTGGTATTACAATACTTGAATCTATAACTAGTAGCCTATTCTTTAACCAGATTTTATGTTTGATCGGTTTTATCTTGTCAACTTAGTTGAGTAGAGTAAGGAGAGGAGGAAATTTAAACAAGTGCACTGCACTTTAGAGGTGTGTATATATTCTTCTCTGAAGGAGCAACCTCTTATGCTCTCAATAAGTCAAGCTCCCTCGTCCACCCCATGAAATAATAAGTTCCTAAGCATAGTTCTAAAATAAATAAATAAATGGTGAAAGAAGAGAAATACTTCATGTGTAGGAAGGTGAAGCAAGCAACTTCATTGGTGTACTGTTAGGGTTCACTGAAAGTAAATATATGTTTGTGTTCTTGTAGTGAGGTCGTCAGGGTACTTTACCAGAGATGAAACTAAGACTGGCATCCTTCTCACTTTCATATCTACATACTCCTTATCCCTAATTGAAACAACTAAGTTTGACTTGATTTTGTTTGTATATCGTCGATGAAGAGAATGAAGGGCTAAGTAAAGAAGTAAATAAGTTGTGGTAATCAATGAGACAAGAAATACTTCCTAAAGAGTTCGACCTATTTTATAGAGTTAGACCCTTACAGAGAGCTAGAGTTTGACTAGTGTGTCGTTAAGTGTTGTAGCTACTACAACCCCCCTCAAAAAAATTTCCTATGCTTTAGTTTTAGAGCCTACCTTCTGTTCATGAGAACTTATCTTTCACTATCGTAAAGTATTCTTTTTTATTGTCCAGTGTTCTTATCACTTATCCTTGCATGTGGTTCTTGTGATGAATTCATTATGTTGTCTTAATAATGAATAATTCTAGCCGCTAACAATTAAACATCTTCTAAACATAATTTAACTTATTCCCTAATATTACACCTATTGTTAGTTTTCCCTCTAGGAATTGTGCGATTCTTTGCCACTGGAGATTACACAATCCATTGAGGATCTCAATTTTGAAATGCCTTCAGGATTAGAACTATGCAACCCTGAAGATAGGTAGTCACTGAGATTACAAACAGCACAATCTCTCCCTTAGAGTCAAGACTACCCAATTCATTGAGCCAGTGGACTGCATAATCTCTTGTTGTTATGAATTGCGCAGTCCCTTCTACCTATAAGATTGTGCAGTTTCCCAGAGTAAGAAAATGCACACCCCAAGAAAATAGGGAGTGTGCAATCAATTTTGGACAAGTGGCACAAAGTTTCTATTTTGATCTAGAAGGCAAGTGTCACTTCTCCCTTGGTTTTAGGCATGTTCGTTAAAAACCATAACCCTAGCCCCGTGAGGAAAAATATATATAATAGAGGCTAGTAGAGCTCATTTTCACACTCAACTTTGAAGCTCTAGCCTTTCTCATGAGATCTCAACTTAGTTTGCAACGTTATTCTGGGTCATTTTCTCATGCGTCACTTTTTGTCACTTTTTTCCTCTATGAGTGTTATTTTTCCCATTTATTTTCATGGTAGTTGGTGTTTCTATTATTATTAGCTTGTACAAGTGTTTTTTGGGTCCATTGTTTAGTTTTTATAAGTATCACATCGACTTCTTGATTTTTTCTACCAACAGTTATCGCTACTAGGACTTTTTATGCATGTTTTTTTTCTTCCTTTTGCATGATCTTTTCCAGACCATGCCATTAATTGTCCTAAATTATCATAAGGCTGATCTATAATTATTCCTTCCTTGACCTCATATCTCAAAGTTTCTCTCTTTCGTTGGTAGAATTATGTAATCCTTAGTAGTTGTTTCCCTTCCTCAACTGCGCATTTCACATCATCAAGGCTCAATATCACTCCCTGACCTATCCACAATCATTGGTTTGCTTGGCTATGCATTTTTTATACCTAGGCCTCAGTCCTCAACCTTATTCACTCAGACTACACCATTGCGTAGTCCCTTCTCTCTCTTACCCAACTGAGACTACACATTGCGTAGTCTCAAGCCTCAAGCTCTTCTCTTGATTAATGGAACTGTGTAATCCCTCCTCTCACTATGCATTGTACAATTTCAGAGCTGAGTCTGCCTCCTAGAGCCCAGCAACTGTGTAGTCCTCCTCCTTGATCATTTATTTGTTGCTTTATAATTAATTGATCTAACTTGTTTGCCATGAGTGCCTCTCTTATTACAAGTATTGCGGGTTTTGAGCTCATCTCTTCTCCATCAACAGTTATCAGCATCCCTCCTGTTACCACCCTAATTTATTTTTTTTTAACTTTGGAAAGTTTGCCTTGTTTCTAGTCATGGTCTTATAATAATTTTTGAGTCATCACATGCTTCAAGGGATACATGATAGGATTAGAGTCTCAATAGTGTCATTCTCATTTCCAAACCCTTCTTCTAGTCATGGTGTTAAAGGGTATCTAGGTCATTTCATGCATAAACGGTTAGGTCATATTGTTAGAAGTCTTTAAGGTCATATTTCATTTCCAAACAAAGTTTGACAACCTTATTCCATGTCTTCGAAGTCTCACCTTGTGTTTAGAAGTCATATCTCAAGTCATTTTGAAGGAATTTTGAAATTAGCTATGAATCCACATTTTCATAGCACAGCCAGTGTAAAAAACCTATTTTGTGCTACGAAATCAATGAAGTAGTGTTTTTCAACAAAAAAAAAAAAAAAACTTTGTTTTATGTTTTAAGTAGTCAACTTCCAAGGAGTTTCTTGAGCAACTGAAAAAATATTTTGGAAAAATGAAAGAGGTTCTTCTTCCTAACATACCTATCTACAAAAAATCTTTCAATTTCTTCAAATTCATTATGAGCTGGGAGAATTTTATGATTCAAATTTCACTACGAAACTATTGTAGGAGTTGTTTTTCAGAAATCAGAATTTTCCAATTTACACCTGATATTCAAAGATAGTTTATGGGTAGTAGGAAAGGTGTTGCAAAAAACCAAGAGAGATTTTTGTTCAGCACAGAGTGGTCTACAAAAGCCTCCTTCCATTTTGTAAAATATGTTTTTGATGAGGATATTTGAGGAACACCATTGAAGACCAAGGCTACATTGCAGGGAACATTTTCCTAGTTTTCAGGATAGATAAAGGAAAAGTAATTGAAGGCCAGCAAGAGGGTTATGGACATCACCAAGGTCGAAGTTAAGGAAGAGAAGTTGTCAAGTATTGAATTCAATTCATAGTTTAAGGAAGAGAAGTTGTCAAGTATTGAATTCAATTCATAGTTTAGGTTGTTACTATCATAATAAGGAGTTTTTCTCCTAATTGTATTAGGACTCTAAGACTGTCAGTTAACTACCACTTGTAATTAATAGTCTATTTTAGGTATGAATAGGTGTCAAGATAGGAAATTCGAATTCCCCTCATGTTGGATCAGGGAATCCAAGATTGTAATGATAACTCTATAAATGACAAGAGGTGGAAGGCCTCATGGTTGGCAATTTTCAAAAGAAACAATCATATTGTGTCATTATGGGAGACTGTGTTTTTCATGTTAATACAAAGATTTTGGCTTCACTACTCAAGATTTAGAAGAGAGTTTTAATGTTTTATTTTCTCATGGTTTTCTTCATTTACTCACTTGCAGTGGAATGAACACATGTTACTTAGAATTCATTGGCAATGATCTAACTTCCTTCATGTGTTTATAGATTGTGTTCCTTACATTATTTCTTTGTTTTGCTGATACATTAAGACTCTTTATGCCCTGACTTCCATGTTAAGCTAATCTTGTTGTGATACTGAAACATATTCTGACTCCATAAGCCGAATGGATGTTTATTGATTGTGTTCAACCATTTATACTTTTTCACTTGTTTTTTCCATAGAGTTAGCCATCTAATCTTTAAACTAAAATCTTTAACCTATTGAGAGAGCCCTCTCAGGTTGAGGAGGCTAAGCCTCAGCCAAAATTTTGGTTTGAAATAGTTACTCAAAGTCTTCCTGATCAGTAGCCTATCAGGGTTGGGTTTTGTGATAACATTTTGGTGCGTCTGCCAGGAGTCTAAAGATATACATATCCTGAAAAATTATGAAGTTGAACTCTTGAAGGTAGCAGGAGCTTCAGAATCTGTTCGAGGCTGCAAAACTACCTTGGCAACTCCACATATCAAATAACAAATTCGAAGGTGACTCCACTGTTAAGAAGATCAATTCCCTAGATGAAGTTTCAAGATGAGTTCCATTGCAAGAAAAAATTCCAGGTATGCTCCTATGAATTGGTCTCATATCCCTAGTTTTCCAAATCCTATGCCAAAGGTTGATTGGTTAGATGATCTTCCAGTATTCAGAAATGAAAAGAAAGACAATGATTCTCTTCATTTGGTTAGGTATCATATGCATGTACACAGTCTAAAGGTTTAGTTCCCTGAAGATTGTCTCATGAAGATGTTTATGACTACTTTAGAAGGAAAAGCATGGTCTTGGTATAAAGGTTTGGAAAATGGTTCAATATATTCTCTTGCTAATTTTCATGATGAATTCTATGAGATGTATAAAGAATGTCATCCTTCCTTATTACTAGTCAAAGATTGTTGTAAACATTCTTTGAGCCTTATTCAATATTTGGAGGATTGTTATGATGATGATGAATTTATGGATGAAGAAATTTTAGAGGCTCTTCATAACAATACATTTCAACAACTAGAAGAAAGGATAACATCCCATGACATGCAACATAGAAATCAACAAGAGTATACCTATGAAAATCATATTACATCCTCTGAGATTGATGTAGAGATGCAGCAGACTTGTCAGTCTTCGGATCATAATGAAGATGAAAATAATTGCAAACACCAAGAAGAAATACTGGAAAAAAATAAATTTATAACCCTCAGGCAGAGGAAAAGGTTGATCATTTATGTAATTCCTTGCAGCAAATTACTTCAAAGAATGATCATAATAGTGAGGAAAATTACATTGTCTATGGGAATCGTGCAGAAAGGCAGTTGGATAACTTATCAAATTAATATTGTGTGACTAAAGATCAGCTTTTAGAAGTAACAAGATGTTATGAGGATCATCAAGATAATCATATATTCTAGGATCCTATAGCTAAATACATGGAAGAGTTTTACTCTCCATTGTTTCATTTTTTCTATGAAGATCAGAGGCAATTTCAATGGCAGTGTTCATCACAATATCATAGCTGCTTTGAACTTCGACGCAGTCAAAAAACTCAAATATCAGATAAAACAAATGATTGGCTACATTGGAAATTTCACATTGATTGAGCTAAAAGAAGTTTTCAGTTGATAGGGTAGGTAGGTAGGAAGATGTAAGTAAGCTCAAGGTTGACTAAGCAAATTTTTACTAGGTATAGTTTGAAGCAGATTGGGTAGAATTCTAGATTTTTCATTTTTAAAGGAATTGATTGCAGCATTGGAGCTACTAGTTCTTAGCATACCACAGGGGGCATACTATCCCTAGTGGAGCCACTGTTATCACCCTAAATTTTTCTTTTGAACTTTGGAAAGTTTGCCTTGTTTCTAGTCATTGTCCTATAATAAGTTTTGAGTCATTGCATGCTTAAAGGGATAAGTGATAGGATTAAAGTCTCAATAGTGTCATTCTCATTTCCAAACCCTTCTTCTAGTCATGGTGTTAAAGGGTCTCTAGGTCATTTCATGCTTAAAGGGTTAGGTTATAGGGTTATAAGTATTTAAGGTCATATTTCATTGCAAGCAAAGTTTGACAACCTTATTCCATGTCTTAGAAGTCTCACCTTGTGTTTAGAAGTCATATCTCAAGTCATTTTAAAGGAATTTTGAAATTATCTATGAATCCACGTTTTCGTAGCGCAGACAGTGTAAAAACATGTTTTGTGCTATGAAATCACTGAAGCAGCCTTTTTTAACAAAAAAAAATTAAAAAAAAATTAAAAAAATAAAAAATAAAAAAAATAAAATAAAAATAAATAAAAATAAAAAATAAAAATAATAATAATAATAATAATAATAATAATAATAATAATAATAATAATATAAAATAAATAAAAATAAAATAATAAAAATTTAAAATAAAAAACTAAAATAAATAAAATAAAAAATAAATAAATAAATAAATAAAAATAAATAAAATAAAATAAAATTTCTGTTTTAAGTAGTCAACTTCCAAGGGGTTTCTTGAGCAACTCAAAGCATATTTTAGAAAAGAGAAAGAGCTTCTTCTTCCTAACATATCTATCTACAAAAACCTCTTTCAGTTTCTTCAAATTCATTATGAGTTGGGAGAAGTTTATGACTCTGTGCTACGAAACTGCTGTAGGAGCAGTTTTTCAGAAATCAGAATTTTCCAGTTTACCCCTGATATTCAAAGACAAATTTTGGGCAATAGGAAAGGTATTTCAAAAACCCAAGAGAGGCTTTTGTTCAGCACAGGGTGGTATACAAAAGCCTCCTTTACTTCTTCAAAATACATTTTTGCTGAGGAGATTCGAGGAACACCATTGAAGACCAAGGCTACACTGCAGGGAACATTTTCCTAGTTTTTAGGACAAATAAAGGAGAAGTGATTGAAGGCCATCAAGAGGGTTATGGACATCACCAAGGTCACAGTTAAGGAGGAGCAGCTGTCAAGTATCTAATTTAATTCATAGTTTAGGTTGTTACTATCATAATAAGGAGTTGTACTCCTAATTGTATTAAGACTCTATGACTGTTAGTTAACTACCACTTGTAATTAATAGTCTGTTTTAGGTATGAATAGGTGTCAAGATAAGAAATTCGAATTCCCATTATGTTGTATCATGGAATCCAAGATTGTAATGATAACTCTATAAATGACAAGAGGTGGAAGGCCTCATAGTTGGCAATTTTCAAAAGAAACAGTCATACTGTGTCATTGTGGGAGATTGTGTTTTTCATGTTAATACAGAGATTTTGGCTTCACTACTCAGGATTCATAAGAGAGTTTTAATGTTTGATTTTCTCATGGTTTTCTTCATTTACTCACTTGTAGTGGTATGAACACATGTTACTTAAAATTCATTGGCAATGCTCTAACTTCCTTCATGTGTTTATAGACTGTGTTCCTTACATTATTTCTCTATTTTACTGATACATTAAGACTCTTTATGCCCTAACTTCCATGTTAAGCTAATATTGTTGTGATACTGAAACATATTCTAACTTCATAATCCCAATGGATGTTTATTGATTATGTTCAACCATTTATACTTTTTCACTTGTTTTTCCATAGAGTTAGCCATCTAATCTTTAAACTAAAATCTTTAACCTAGTGAGAGAGCCCTCTTAGGTTGAGGAGGCTAAGCCTCAACCAAAATTTTGGTTTGAAATAGTTACTCAAAGTCTTCCTGATCAGCAACCTATCAGGGTTGGGTTTTGTGATAACACCTCCCAAGAGATCAGCCTCAAAAGAAATAACAGAGAGTAGTATTAATGAATTGGTTGAGAGTACTTCATTACTATTCCTATTCTTTTTTATACCCAACTCATCATTGAAAATGACTCTGATATCACATCACACATGGTCAAATATGCATTCACAACTAAAGAATACAAAGAATATCAAGCAGACAGAGAGGTGTACATAAATATCCAAGGATCAACATTCCACAAGGTAGCCTACAGGTTCCTTGTGCATATGTCGTCAAATGGATCTTGCACGGCCTGAATACTAAGAGCATGTTACTCAATAGTGTCAGTGGGCAGCGACTTGCTTCCTATTTGGCTCAAGATCTTCAATGGATGTATGATTTTCCGGAGCTCAAGGAGTATATGGATTCACACTTCCATGTTGTCACAAGCCATTTGAACACCAAGGAAATAATCAAGACTTGGGTGAAAATATATCTAAATTTCACCTGACACCTAGGAACTCTTACAAGACCAAATCTCTCAAGACTGAGTTTCAATTCTTGATAATATTATGTTGTAGAATTTATGGAAAAAGGGATAGTGAATCCTTTCCTAAAGGATGTGTTTACATGTTACATCAAATCATTACACAAGGGAAGGTATTTAATTGGTCTAACCATTTAGCACAAAAGTTGAGAATTAATGCAAACATGGCGAATAATCCACCTAAGGGTAAGTAAGAAAAATTATATATATTGTAGAAATTTTGAATAATTTAACACATATTCAATAGAGATTATCCTGATCATGTACTATTGCGGAAAACATACACAATACATAAGGTCCTCTACGTTGATCATCAATATAGCAGCATCAATAACAATAAAACATCAAGAGCATTCACACATTAATACAGTATGTATCACGGGGAAAGCATCTCGCTAAAAACCCCAACTATCTGTATATTAATGATTGAGTCATGTAACATTACACAGCATAATACTTCTCACAAGTATCTCCACCTCTGTTACACACAATACAGCTCAGATCTGAATCAATCACTTGCTCAAATCTCCTTCGCTGCTTGCCTGCCTCCGCTGCTCAATACCTGCTCAAGAACTGATGATAATTCCAAGGAAACCACGTATTTTCTTGGCTAAATCACGTGAGCACAAGCTACAATGTGGGGCAAACTCATTGGCATACTCAATCCCCTGATTTGTGCAAGATCTGGTGCACAACTATATTCACAACTGATAGCAATCTGATTCTCTAACACCTGTCCCTGCTGAACTGAACATGCACTGACATGCAACTGAGTTAACTGATGTATTCATTAGTTGTATTATGAGTTAATAACTTGTGAATTAATTAATAACTAATTCACCCAACTCATCTCTAGTCTATTTGCCAGTTAGACTAAATACAACCAGTTTAACAAAGCTAAACTGAACACAACTCCATCAACTGCACCTCCAGTCCACTAAACTCAACTCACTTGAGTTCTAACTGAAGTCCTGCATGCAAATATTAGTCATCCCATAGGTAACAACGTATTTCCTTCTGGGATCTGCATGTACCACATCCGTAGCTCATCCTGAAGTGCTCCAAGAGAATAAGACAAAGTTTATAGTCTAAATATTATTATGAGCTAATAATATTTGACTGTTCTATATTTAGACTGAGAAGTCACTCCGCTGTGGTGTCAATCCGCTGTGGTCTAAAAATAGAAGTCCATCTATTTTCCCAACTTGATCAATCATCCATAAACAGCAACCTGCAATCCATAGACATGATCCATATGTCTAAAAATAGACATAGTCTAAAAATAGACTTGCGCCAAAAATAGCCTGCGGGCCCACTTAGTGAAGCGACTCTTTTCGCTAAGCTCCATCATCTTGTTGCAATCTCAACACTCCCTCTCGACAAGATATGGATTATCAGCAACCCCTATCCTGCCTCGGTGGTACTCGAATTTGCTCCTGGTGAGAGCCTTCGTCAGAATATCAGCGTCCTGATCCTCCGTTGGAATGTACGAAAGTAACATGATCCTCCGCTGCACACAATCCCTGATATGATGGTACCTGATGACCTTGCTGCCATATATTCGGCCTTTTGAGCTCCCTGCCCAATCTGCATCCATGAAGCCACATAGTTTCACCTCATCCAATTCATATCCCGATGTGCCTTTCTTGAGCCTGCACACATGCGACTCCACCAACTGCTGGTAACCAGTGGCATCCACTACCTCCGCTGAAGTAGCATCCTCCTTCCTCCAATCTCTAGGAAG
>APFE030407759.1:9238-23194 GCA_000404065.3 Pinus taeda
GCTCAGGCATGATTCCCAGTGCTGTTCTGGCCTTTTGTATTTCAACATGAGCTATGCCTATTAGTTCAATTTGCTCATGTATTGCCTGGATTGACCTCCATTGGTCATGGATTGATTGGCCAATTTTGGCCCAGATTGTCTTCTTGATTTCTGCCAGAGTTTTGCCTAGAAGCAATTCTTTTTCCAAAGCTTTCACTTTGGTTTCCAAGGCATTTATCTCTCTCTTCTTCTCTGCCACTGTCATTTTGGACTTGTCATAGCTGGCCTCTAGCTTGGCCAGTCTATCTTTGGCTTCATTGATTTCTGTCACCTGAACCTCAAGTTCCTTGACAACTTTCATCAAGTCCTCCATGCTCATGCTTGATTCAGCTGCTGTTGTTGTTGCTGCTTTGGCTTTTGTTGCTGATGTGGCTGTGGTAGGTGCTGGAATGGCAGGAGGGGCTTCTGCTGCTTGTGTAGGAAGGGCAGGGCCAAGAGTTGTAGAAGTTTGAGGGGGCTAGGAGGTTGACTCCCCTTGCTTGTCCTGCAATGCCTTTTCCAATTCTGCTTCCATCTATAATATTCTTTGATTCATATTCAGAAGCAGATCCATGGTCTCATCAACTTGCTTCTCTTGTGCAAGTTCTACTGTTTGATGGTGAATGGTTGGAGGCAATTTTTCCTGTTTTCTCAGTGCAACAATGTCATCCTCCTTTTTCTTCATAAGGGCCTTAATACCCTTTGGATCTTTAGGATCATGTCCTAGATCAATGATTATGTCTTCCAAAGTTTTTATTCTATTGTCCTTAGCAGTGGAAGACATCCTTTCCAAATCAAGCTGTGTATTTGTATTCCTTAGTGATTCTTTTAACTGATGGGCCAGCATGGCCCTGTCTGCAAGCGTGGCATACACCATTTCCCCTGTCTGTTTGTGCAGCTCTATTTGATCCATGGGGTGTATGTCCTTGGAGAGGACCTCTAGAGTTGTTTTGGTGTAGTCTTTAGATGATCTGGGCTTTGGAACTTTAGGCTTAAGATGAGTAAAAATCATCTTATCCTCCTTGATGTCATATGCTGCCATCAATCTCTGCTGCTTGGAGGGTGTTGTCTTTAAGAATTGATCATATAGTTGTACTCTTAAGAGTTCATTTTGGGCCTTGATTTCCATAAATGATCCTTTGATTCTAGCTGGTTTCTTGCCCTGCTGCCTGGAAGAGGACACCTCTGTACTTTGCTGCATGGCTTGCTCCTGTTGAAATGAACTAGTGGCAGTCTGCTGGCTGGATTCTCTTTCTCTGCTTTGGCTTTCTGCTCTTTCTTCACTGATGTGTTCTTCCTCGGTCTGAGGGTCAATTCTTGGCCTCTTGGCCTCCGGTTATTGTGTTGACCCACTTGGAGGTGTGGCCTCCTCTCTATCTCGTTTTTTGCCTCCTCTTCATTGAGAGGTGTTTGCAAAATTGGGTTTTGGGGTGCTTCAGCTTGCTGTAAAGGGGCTTGCCCTTGACTTTGGTCTTTTGAAGTGCTGGGCTGCCCTACCTCTGTATCCTACTATAAATCCATCACTTCTTTGCCTTTTGCTATGGATGTTGTTGTTGTAGATGCCTGCTGGGTGGTCTGTGCAACTGCAGTGGTGGATGTGCCTTCTCCAACTTGGACTGGTTGCTTGAATGTGACCTGCTGACAAGAATCCAAGTCAAGAGATTTCTCTAAATCTTTCACAGTCTGCTCCATTGTCTCCTCCTGAGTAAATTCCTCTACTAATGTACCAGGAACCCATTCATCTTTGTTGGCAAAGTGTTCAATTTGTGGATATGGACAATGTTTATAGGCTAGTAGCCTATACTTGACTCTTCTAGCACTAATAAAGCCTTCAGGGTCATAAGGGACCCACCAGAAGCTCCTTTTAAGTTTAAGTTGTTGCCCCAATATTTGATCAGCTTCTTGCCAACCATCTTTCTTGTTCATGATGAAGGGGCCTAGGTGGTCTCTGAATTTGAGATTGGCTTTCTTCTTGGCACTATGGAAGTGTGTAAGGTCGGAATTGATGAGTTGCCTATAGTATTCCAAGGCAAACAATCTCATAGGCACATATCTTGGGAGCCTGTAAGGACAGAGCTCTCAACCATAGATCCCGATGACTGTGTGATTTTGATATAAACACCAATCACCTACTTTGTAATTCCTGGACAGCTGTAAGATTTTCTGCATATCTTTTGACAATCTGGTAGGAGGAGCCCTTTTCAAGAGGCATGTGACTGGATAGACAAATTGGTCAATGAATTCACAGTAGGAGTAGGGAGAGTTCTGGACTTGATGGAAAACTGAAGACCAGAAGATGACAGACCTCCTCTCACCCTGTGAATCCAGCTTCTTGATGGGGCACTGGAAGCAATCTGTCTGATAGTACATGGACAGGTGATAGATGTATGATGAATATTTAAATATTTCTTCCCTATTCAGCCTTAGCAGTTGGTCATGTATCTTGTTGGCAATAAACTTGGCATAATTGTATTTTATAGCAGGGGGCTTCCCAAGGCTATATGCAGATAACATGACCAACACAGTTTCATCAACATGTTCATTTGTGGAGAACCCCAACACAGAGGATATCATGTCCACAAGCAGCTTGCCTACCTCATTGAAATTTGCATATGGGAAAGGAGGTGGCCCAAAAGGTTGGAAGTCTGCTCTCATGAAAGTTTTGGCAACTGCAACAGTCTCAATGCTAGAGAGCTTGGAGCCCTCATCTAGCAAGTACTTTATGGAAAAAGGGTAGAGCAGCTGGGTTTGCTTGTAATTTAGCATCTGATTGATGGAATCAGGAGTAATGTAAAAGAGTATGCTCCCAGATGGAGACTTAACAGCTCTGAGTTTTTGGTCATAATTTTCTGCACAGAGGTGAATGACTTCAGGGAAGACATTTACAGAAGGCAAGAAATAGATAGGGAGATTTGACTCCTAGATGCCATACATGTCACTGTTGTCCAAGTGACTGTTCCTCAGCTGGCAGAAGGTCTGCAGGTGGTTCCTCTCTGCCACAAAATCTGCAATGAGGAAATCACTGTCCACAAGAGGCATAGCTTCAAGCTCCTTACTGGGTGGATTAGCAGGAGCAACATCTAGAGTAGATGGAGTGGCCATGTTTGAACTTTACTGGATAATTACTTGAGCTTAGAATTAGTGCAAAGGCTGAGGACTGCCCACTGAATTGTGTTTGAAAGTGAGCAGTTCTGAGAGTATCAGGAGACTTTTTACAGGGTTGATGAACTGTGGGGCACTCTGTTGGAAGAAACCAGAGTGTTTTGAGCTAAGTAGCTGGTTTTTGCAAAGGGAATTCTGATAAAAGGGATTAGTGTGCAGTTATATGGGCTTTAGCCGGTAGCTTGGCTTCTAAAATTACTTTTTAATGGTGAATTTCATAGAAGGGCACAGGTTTTGCAGAGCTTCGTGGTGTAGGGACTTTACCAAGTTTTTTGGGTAGTTTTAGCGGATAATTCGACTGTGAGGAGATTTGCAGAGATTTTTTACAGGAATTTAGGAGAAAAATGGCACAAACATGGGTGAAATAGGTCGACTGTGGCAAATACCTAGATTTTTCAGTGCCGGAGGTGTTAAGCTGGAACCATGGCAGGCAATTTGAGTCGACTTTGAGGGCGACAACAGCTTGGGTGAGTAAATTCTCGAATTAGGCAGCAAACGACATATTCCGCATGCACAGTGCTCCCAAAACGACAAGTGAAAATGACACAAAACGGTCATTTTGCGGCATTTTATGCAAATTGGCCTTTTGGCGCTTTTTCGGCGATGACGTCAGCATGATGTCATCGCTGGGTCCGGGTACGACACGGTGACATGGCGGCTAACGTTGGTGGCCACGTGGCGGTGACACGGTGGCAGGGCATGTGGGTGGATGGACGACGTGGATGCGACGTGGAGCAGCGGTGGCAGACGAGGGTGCTGACGTCATGCTGACGTGGGTATGACGTCAGCGGGAGGGGGCAGGCGGTAAGCGGTTTCCCCGGAGCACCCTTGGGCGGTAAGTGGTAAGAGGGGGGGGGGGTGGGGGGGGGCTCCGAACAACCGGGCGGTTGACGCGTGGCGGGGGTACGGCGGTGAAACCGCCAATCCCCTGGACGCTAAACCTCCGCCCGTTCCCAGGTGAGATCGACCGCCCACCGTTAGATCTGTGGGGCCGACGATCGAACGGTTGGTGGCAGAGGTGATATGACAATTGTTTATGGCTACGGGGACCCACCGATTAAAATAATCAATTTAAATAAATCGTGCGCGGGGTGGGTTTTTAACTTAGGTTTAGTCGGTAAATGTTTGCGCTCGTTTATAAATGTTTAATTTAAAAAACATTATAAACCAAAACTTTTAGCGCGGAAAGGGGTAAGAGGGGTTAACAAGGGCGAGGGCTATGGATTTTTGATTTTTAACCAAAGTTTTTAATTAAAAACCCATAGTTTAGGGTGGTAGAGGATTAATATTAGCCCTTGATGGGTTAATATTCCCCAAGACATGACTATATAGCTATATTGCTAGGGGGAGGGTATTTACATAGATTTTTTGGGATTTTCATATAGATCTTTGTAGACTTTAGGGAAGGGGAATGCTTAGGGAGCTAAATAATACATTAGTTGTTAATATGACTTTGTGAGGGGAATGTGTAGGGGAAAATGCTAAGCTTTAAGAAGTAAAACTTAGGGATAGAAGATGAGTGGATTTGAGAGTAAAGATTTTATAAACAAGAAATGTGGCTTCCTTTCCTTAAGTGAACTTCACAGCTTAACCTGGTACTTTTTCATGGAATGAAGTGAAACATGATACTTGAGCAGATCCCAAGGTCCTTGGGGGATGTTAATAAAGGGTGTTTGGGGAAAAGGGGGAAATTAGACATGCTTCCATTGTTATGTCCTCAAACCTCTGCCATGGTGCCAATACTTTGGATGGGATGAGTCTTGCTCTTGATAAGCCAACTGGTGATGGCCCCTTTACTTCTCCAACCTTACACTACTTACCCAATCTAGCAATCCTAACATTTTTTCTTCACTTGAAATGGGTGCACTTGAATTAGCAGACCCTGATTGTTCTCTTTTTCTTTTGATTGCCCTCCTATCTAAATCTACCCTTATTTCTTCCAAGGACCCAGATTAAGCAGTTGGGCTCCTTCATTTCTCTACCTAGCTAGTCATCTGCCAAGCTTGAGCTGTTTGGACAGGAACCATTCTCTATTTTGCAACAAGAAATTTAAACATGACATGGTCCAGATTAGACTGTTGGGCCATCCATCAAGTATGATTAGCAGCAGTATTTGTAGACTGTGACACTGCCAAAAGATAGTAGTGGCATTTTAACTGGCCACTTTCCTGGTCTTTAGTTTGGGGTTCATTTTCACTATTCTTTTGACCAATTGATTTTCTTGCCTTTTGATTATTCTTTTAAGGCATACCCTCTTTTCATTTTTTAATTTTCCTAGGATGTACACAAAATATGGAACCTTTGTAGCATGCAATGATGAACATATTTAGCCCTTCCACTGTCAATCATGAAAGATGAAACCTATTGGTATAGGAACCTAACAGAACCATCAACTAGTATGAAATGCCAAGTTTTAGTTTTTCCCTAAAAAATTAATGGAAATAACTTTCAAACTTGATCTTGATTTTGAACTGCTCCTAATTTCAGAAATAACATGAATTGTTTAACATGTTCTTCAACAGTAATAGGTCCATCAGAATTATATTTAGGAAGCCATTTTTTAGAATGCTTTGGAAAATCATGTTGATCTCTAGGAATAGTAATGGGCCCAACAAATAACCAAGGTTGACCTTTCATAGGTGATCTTGGGGAAGATGAGCTTGAACTTGATGTGTGATGTGATGAGAGACCTAGAGGAGGTGATCCTTTAGGAGGGATAACTAGGGGTGGAGGGATTAAAAGTGGGAGAGTTGAGGAGGAAGATGGAACTAGTTAAATTGAAGTTGAAGTATTTGGAGTTACTATTTGGAATGAAATAGGCTCAATTTCCCAATAATGTCTTCGGAGGAAACATAGGGTTTGTAAAAGTGGTAAATTTATATGAAGCTCTAGGACTAGTTTTTGTTGATGATCTAGGTCTAGCTTCAGAAGAAGAAGAAATTATAGCTTTGACTTCATGCCTAGGTATTCTCCTTTTAGATATATCAAATAAAATAGGGGATAAAACTGAGACTTTTGTTTGAGTTTGAGTATACACTCTCAAGAATTGTATTTGAGGATGAACAAGAACCGATGAAACTTCTGTTGACTCTTCTGGAAACAATGTAGATGTTGATGAAGCAGGTTGTGGTTCAGTTGGATGAACAACTGTAGATGTGGCATTCATGTGATTATATAGGATTAATAGGCTTAATAGGTTTGTCAACCATACAATATCTATGTCCCTCCTTCTAGTGCCAAATTGTTGACATGCAAAAAATTTCCTCCTGCAATGAGTGAGTATTGCCCTAATCAGAGTCCTAATTGGACACATTTTCGTTGATATGAGTGTATACTCTTTGGAACTAAGGTTCGGTTGTCTGCGCTAAACTAAAGGAAAAAAAGAGGTGAAAAATAATATAAAAAATTAAAAATTAGAGAAGATATGACATATTTTAATATTTACAATTATCTACAAAAATATAAACAAATTATTGATTGGATGAAGTCATTTTGAGAAAAAATTAGGATGGGGGGAAGGGGATTCATTGAAACATAATAAACCATGGGAAATATCATGTTTTTTTAAGTCCAGATGGAATTTGGGTCTAGCTTTTCAGACGAATTTATTTTGGGAAAGTTTTTATACAAAAATCTATAAAAAAGATGTTTATCAAGTTTTGTCCTATCCAAGCTAATTTTTATTTGTTTTTTATGAAATTACTATGCATGCATTAACTAGAAATAACAATAAAGAACACTATATCATAAGCGAGAGAAACTTATATTCTACCTCTTGAATATCAGATTTCAATCATCACACAAGAATATATAAAAACGTTAACAGTTCATAAAATTCTGCTAATATTAGATAGAGTCTGTAACATATCCTAATATTTAAACAAAATAATAAAATATTCATTCAAAAACAAATATGCACGAGTTAAAGAACAATGCCACATGCATCCATTAAATAATTAAAAAGATGAGAAAACATTAGTCGAATAGCTCAAAAGCACATTTGATTATGAAATTGGCCTTCAAATGAGTTGTAACTTCAAAATTTGATTCAAAAATACAAGTTATGAGCTTTCACAATTTCTCAACCTCTACTCCAAAGTACGAGGCCATATAAATACTTGGAAAATAAGATAAGTCTGTTTGAGAAATAACAACTTAGAAAATAATAAATATTTTCTCTAATAAAGAAATACTTCTAAAAATAAAAGTTTCATCCTATTAACTGATTTTTCCTGAAAAGTTGATTATTTGTTTATCTTTCATCCTCATCATCAGAGTATTTATCCTCCATGTTGAGTAGCAAATGCAATGCATGGTTTTGGATGCGACTCACCCATTCTGAATATAGTTGAGAAACATGTGAGAAATGAATTGGAAGAAACTGATTTATGCTGACCTAGAAATTTGAAATTAAACTTTGGATTGTTTTCTTATTTTTTTGATACATGTTACCAAACTTAGAAATGAGTTCGATATGTTCAAAAGGGAAATGCAGAAACTTATGGAAAGGCCGTTGTGTCCAAATTTTGATCTCACTTATTTCTCTTTGGTATTTGATGATGATGTCTTCTAGTGGCTACTTCAGGTGTCCTGGAAGGACTTCTTTTAACAATTTATAACCTAGAAGATCAAACTCCTCAATAAAATCAGTTCCCTTTTCCCATATTGCTAAGCATTGTCCCTTGGAATTCTTAACCCATTCTTTGACTTCCTTGGCTTCTATTGATCTGCAGCTTAAGGATTCATGCATTAGTCTTCTATCATTCTTAGAAACTTTTGGAATTACTTCTAATTTTAATTCCTTTTCCCATTCCAGGATGGATGAAAATTTAATATTGATGTACTTATGTTCTTCTACTAAGGAATCAATCCTCTCATTAAGATTTAAAATTTCTTGATAGAATATTGATATTTTATCTATGCACTTGTAAAACTTGGATTGATCCTTTCTTAAAATTAAGCATATTTGTAATGCCTATTCTTTGAAATTTTATAAACTTTATATTGGTTCCTAGTTTTGATTGAGTAGAAACTTAAGAGAATCATCCTACTCTTTCAGAGTTGTGGTTATGATTTCAATGTTACTTTCAGTTCCTTCTTTCAATATCCGAGTCTTATTCTCACGGGCCTCTTTCAATTCCTAAAATTGTTGAGCATGTTTTGATTTTAACTCGTTCAATTACATCTAGAACCGATTCTAAATATTTTCCCCTTTTATCATAAAACCTTAGAAAAGCGTTGCAGAATATATTTCCCAGCTATCTTCATTAAATATTTTCCCCTTCTCTAACTGTATTTATATTCCTTTAATTCTTTGTAAATTATGCTCATATGAACTTGCAAGCTCATTGATATGATATTGACTATAATTACAAATGCAACCAAATCCTGTGAAGAATCCTTGGCCTTTTCCTTAACATCACCTTGGGCTTGCCAATTGTATTCATAAACAGTTTCTAGAGAATCAAAATTTATTTTCTTAGTTTTTTTAACCATGAACTTAGTCTAGGAATTAAAGAAATACTCTGTGAGAGAAGGAAAAGTATCAAAAATTGTTTCAAGTTCACAAAAGGGTTTAAATAGAGAATAATCCCAAGGAATATCAGTTGAAATAGGTGTCATTGAAGTATCGAGAGATGTCTAAATTACTAAAGATTTATCAATCTTTGTCTGTTGTTCCAATGTCTCTTTATCCTTTTTAGAAAAAAATATCATCAAATATTTGCTTATCCTTTTCTACATCAATCTCAATTTCTTGACTAGTTATGTTCTCTGACTTCCTGTGCTCTGTTTCTTTAGGAGAATTGATAACAATGATCTCATGATCATGCACTATTTTCTTGTTTGTTGACTTTACTTTTTTTGGGTCTTCTTTATTTTTCTCAAGAACTTCTGTGGTTGTAGCATCTTTTGTGACATGTTGATCTTCCTTTATAACTTTTTCTTCCCTTATAACCACTTCTTCACCTGTAACAAAAACATCGATTGGTTTTTAAATTTGAATTCCTTGCTCATATTGAGAGATAGAGGGAGGATCTAAAGTAATCTCTTTGAAATTAAATTGAAAGAACTAAAAAGTTTTAAGTTCTTCTATAGAGATATTGACATGGAGGCTTTTCTCCCTTAATAATCCGTCAAAAATATTTTCTAATTATTGTATTTTGACACTTCCTTCAACATCTAAGAGCTTTCCTCTATCAAAATCCTATTGGAAATCACCAATGGCTATGAAAACCTAATCGAAAGGAGGATCTTGATGAGTGAAAATTTTAACATAGTTTACTTTTATATTATGATTACCAATAATTCCATGGGTGTCATACTCATAATGAGGTAAGGAATAAAGCCAAAAATCTTGGAGCTCCTTTGATTCTTTGAATGCATGTCCCTAGTCTCTGATATTTATTTCTCCAAATTTAATTGGAAACATAGGCCAAATTTTCTTTTGCGGTTTGCTCATTCTCTGAGCTTGGACATACAAAGCAGCTTGATTTTATACTTCCCTTAAAGAAGTATTTCATAATGTATCTAGGTAAAAGGTGAGGACTAACCTCACCGACATAGACTCTTATGTAAGAAAATAGTTCTTCTACAAACCAATTTCCTGTTGATTCTAGGCTTTATTTGAAACTTTCATTGATCCTAGGAGGGGCTTTACCAAAAATAACTCCATGAAGAGGAACCATAACATAATGACAAATATCATAAAAATGGAATTTGAAATTTCTTTCCGAAAGGATTGGGGCATAATTCTGAATGGGGAGTTGTTGATTAGCTGGATAATTCCATTTGATTAGGGGAAAGGGGACTAAAGCAATAATGATATCCATTATCAAAGTAGACATACAAAATATATGTTTGTAGTAGGGATGATATCACAATGTTAATTTCAAAGTGCCTGTGATGTTGACGATAAAATATTGGCCCAATTAAGGTGCTTTGAATCTTGAAAGATACTATGGATTATGGGAATCCATTTCATTTTATAATTTTCTGGATCCTTTTCTCCATACAGTCGGGTTAAGAATTTGATAATAAATCTGACAAGTTTCTTGAAAATAGAAATGGCATATTATTTGGAATATTTGAGCTTAAACCCTTCTTCTTCTTCTAGCAACCATCCTTCAATCACATTTTCATAATTCTCCTCACATGGTTTTAAAATAATGTTTCAAAAATGGTTGAGGAATTCAATATTGAGATGAATTTCAATAGAACTGAGCTTATAAACAGGATACAAGATTGAGCTTATAAATAGGATACTCCAAGAATTTATAACATTCTTGTTGTGTTCTGACACAGTGCATGTTGGGATTTCCACAAGTGTGAAAATCTAGGAAATCATATCATAATAACGGAATATTTTAGCCCTCCCACTTCATTGTACCTACTTTTTGAGTTTTTTAAGTGGATTCAGAGATCAGGCTTGGGGTGAGGCCATATTCCTCTAGTTCTAGATTGTCCACTTCTTTCAATTTTACTTTTATATGCTCCATCACTTGTCTCGTCGCAGAGAATTTTCCCTTCTTTCCCATTTTATGGTCTGTGAACAAAAACGAAAAACCTGAGTTATCTATGGTAAAAAAATATGAAATAAGAATGAATAATACTTTAAGAATATAATTTTACCTAAACAAAAATTCTGAAACTCAGTATTTTCCTACTTATAATCCAAATTTCTCTAAAACAATCCTAACGGTTTGAAACAACATGTAATCAAAAAATGACTTGGGAAGTTATGAACTTTGATTAAAAATCGAAGGATGCGTGAATTAATTCATATGAATTTATCAATAATTTATCATTAGTATTCCAAATGTTTTTCATAAACTGAGACAACACATGAGAATTTTAATATCAAAACCAAATAAAAAGAGTTTAAGTGTGAAACAGTAGAAACCAAGTTTCAAATCAATTTATTGATAATAATAATAAAAAATTATGCAAGTCAAGAAAAATAATATTTTATTAGACGGTCGAGTAGTTTGGAAGTTGGGTAGTGAGATGGTTGTTTATTTTCCTTGAGTTTCACTTGTCTCCAACCCTAAATATATAAAAGTTGGGTGATACCAAAAGGTCATATGGTCGGATAGTTGAGTGGCATGTCAACAACTACAAATTTTAATATATTGCTATTAGGGGGGCATATGATGTGCTACTAGGAATGTACACTTTATTCATGCATTGCACGAAGGTGGATTGTTATGAGAAATTGATTCAATGAATCGATGAGACTAGGGAGAGAGTAATATTGTAAGGGGAATTAAAACCCACATCAATAAGGCTGAAACAAGTCGCATAAATGGATGTATTATGTTTTTTGTCCAAATTAACAATAGCATTGAAGCTAAAAATAATGTTGAGGTCAATGACCATGATACTCTATTAACATATCCCATCTTAAACTAGTTTCAAGATGTATTTCCAAAAGGGATACTAAGTTCTCCTCCTCACAGAGAAGTGGATCTCTCCATTGAACTACTACTAGGGGTCTCTCCAGCATCCACGACTCCATAAAAAATTAGCACTCTAGAGTTAATTGAGCTAAAGATATAGTTCAAGGAGATGTTGGACAATGGCTACTGAAGGCCCTGTGTCTCCGTTGGGAGAAATGGTCTTATTCATGAGGAAGAAGGATTGCACACTCAAGTTGTGCATCAATTACATACAACTTAATAAATTCACCATTAAGAATAGGTACCCCTTTCCATAGATTGACGATCTATTTGACTAATTGTGGGGAACAATAGCCTTCTCCATGATCAATTTATGATCAGGCTATCACCAAGTGCACATTGAAGATGAATACATCAATAAGAAAACATTTTGAACAAATTTGGGAATTATGAGTTCATGGTAGTGCCCTTTGGGCTTACTAATGCACCTACACTTTATGTGTTTAATGAACAATGCACTACACCCTTACTTGGACAAGTTTGTATTGGTTTTTGTTGATGACATATTGGTTTATTCAAATATCAAGGAGGAGCATGAAGAGAACCCAAATATGGTGATACATCCACTGAGGGAACACAAGCTCTATACAAAGCTTGGTAAATGTGACTTCTTTCAGTCATAAATCCATTACTTGGGATGCATTCTCTTAATGGAGGGAGGGAGTAATTTTTGATACAAAAAAGTTACGGCCATAATGGAGTGGTTGACACCAAAGAGCAGGGCTGAAATTCAATCATTTATGGGGTTGACAAGATTTTATAGAAGGTTCATCAAGAAGTTCTTCAATATTGGTCATCCAATCACTACATTAAAAAATAAGACAAATAAATTCAAATAGATAGTTAAATGTGATGAAATCTTTGATCAGGTGAAGCAATTTCTCACTAATGCACCTGTGCTAATAATTGTAGATCCGAGTAAGGATTTAGTAGTATACACAAATGCCTGTAAGGAGGGACTTAGTGGAGTCTTGATGCAAGAAGGAAAAATAGTTTGTTATGAATCAAGAAAATTAAATGAGGATGAGCAGAACTATGTAACCCATGACTTAGAGTTGGTTTCCACCATTCATGCATTAAAAATGTGGAGGCATTATCTCCTTGGTAGGAGATTCACATTAATGATTGATCATGTAGGGATGAAGTATTTGTTTGATTGAACTAAATTAAATGTTAGGAAATATAGATGTTTGGCCACACTTAGTGAGTTTGATTTTGAGATTAAGTACATTAAAGGAAAAAAGAATTGAGTTGTTAATGCACTCAACAAAAGACCGCAAATGTGCCATGTCACAACTATAAGTTCTTATGGAAATTATCTTAAATAAAGAATTAAAAGTGTAGGGCAGGAAGATGATAAATATCAATTGTTAAAGGAAAATTTACAACAAGTGTCTGGGGGGGGGGGATTACAAGTAATATTTCCTCACAAAGGATGGGTTGATTAGATTTATAAATAAAATCTATGTGCCAAATGATAACAATATAAAGAATATCATATTAAAAGAGTTTCATGAAAAACAATATCCTTGCTACCCATGCAACCAAAATACTGTAACAACCATTAATAAGTTTTACTATTGGTCTGATTTAAAAATAGAAGTTGTTGAATTTATTCCTTTGTTCATATAATGCTAGCAAGTGAAGGTCAAGTGTAGGCACCCAACGGGGTTATTGCGGCCTATTCTTATTCCAGAATGGAAATGGGAAGTGATTTCCATTGAATTTATTATAGGGATACCAAGGACTTCCAAAAAACATGATTCAAGCATGGTTGTGTTGGATAAGTTGAGCAAGGTGCCTCATGTATATTTTCCTATAGATTCACAGCTCATGTAATTTCCTAAAGCACAAGACAAAAATGTACTCTACTCTTTACAACAGAAGCACATAAATATCATTGAAAACAGTAATCGACAAGAGTAAGATCATCAATGAAACATAACATGTTATTATCCAGGGAAAGCCATAGCTGAAAACCCCTACTATCTATATTGCATTAATAAAAAATCGAAGATGAGAATACAATTCTTGTTCTCACAAGAACAATCCCTGCACAAGTATAATCAACTCTCATCTCACAAGCTAGCTCAAGCCAAATCCTTAGCCTATTCCATATCTCTTCAGGCCCCTATTTCCTTGCCCAATTCCTAAGAGGATCAACCCATATTTAATTAGGAAATCATGCTTCCAAAACTGCACAATCCAATCTTAGGTCCATAATTGATTTCATGCATGATCTGTACAACTCATAAAATCATACAATTGATAGTACACTATCCTTGCACTCTAGTATCAACTGGGTCTTCTTATTAACTAA